>BQNB010026718.1:0-37095 GCA_026074375.1 Tanacetum coccineum | reverse complement strand
TATTTATAAAAACCTTTCGTTATTTTCGTTTGCCGCTTTGCTAAACCAAACATACCCTTTTTCGTGGAGTACAAACCAAACGCACCCTATCGATATCAATATCAACCCAACCCGACACTCTTGTGATTTCGACAACCATCCCGGCAGTCCCCGGCTGTGAACCCACAACCAACCGAACCCTTTGTTTCTAAACAAAAACCAAACGCACCCTAAATAATTACAACAAACAAACACCCCTTTAGGGCTAACCCGACACCCTTGAACACAACCTATAGCGGCGGCAGCCCGCCAAGCACACCCCCTAGTGGCGGCTGCCGCCCTCTCACGGCTGGTAACCTCCACCAACCCGACACGAACACCCCTCTCCCCCCGGCTGTCCAACCCAACCAAACGCGCCCTAGTGGTGGCAGCCAAACCAACCCCGACGACCAAACAACCCGACACACCCTTTTTCGGGTCTACCCGAACCCACAAACCCGGCTGTCCCACAGCCTGACCCGACCCAAATGCACCCTTGGTGGTTATGTCCAAACCCACCCGCACCCTTTTCTTTATAACTCAAACCCAACGCACCCTAGGCTGGTGACAGAAATCAAAACGCACCCTTGTGCGACTATAACAAATCCAAACGCACCCGACTCGCTGCCAAAACCCAAAACAAACACCCCCTTGGGCTGCCAACCCCGAAAACAAACACCCCTAACTGCTATAAACCCCAAAACGCACCCTTTTTGTGATGTTATAATAAACCACAACGCACTCTACCCGGCTGAAAATCCAACGCACCCCTCCCTATGGCGGTGGTACAAACCAAACGGACCCTTTTTGGGTGGTTTGACCCGACCCCTTTTCTGCTGCCGTGGAACCGCCGAAACAAACACCCTTGCGTGGTGTTGTGGGCTGTCAAACGCACCCTTGTGGGTATTTATAACAAACAGCCGCACCCTTGGTGGTGCGTGGCTGTGATGGTGGTGGTGTGACCGTGGTGGCGGCTGTGGTGGTGGTACGGGTGGCGGCAGCGCGAGGAGAGGGCAGTAGGTTAAGGGGGTTTGATAGATCCGGTGATGGGAGTAGATATTTTGGCTTGGTCCGAAATGCCACCGGGAAAAGTTTTCCGGCGTGCGGACGTCAGGGTGTGGCACAGTAATCCGTGGTGGCCGGCGGTGGAGGTGGTGGCCGGATAATGGGAGGAGGGAGAGAGTGTTTATATGTTTGTGTGTGTATATAAATGAGATGGAATGATAAAAATATATAAATTTTATATTTATATTAAAACTTTAATATAAAGTGAAAAGTTTAATATAGTTGAGGGTTCATTTTGTAACTTTCTTTATATATTTTTCATAAAAGTGGTTCGGGACTCGTTTGGACGACTTAACGAATGATTCGAGTCGCGAAACTCGCGCCATTGTTTTTCAAATCATTTTTCCGATAAAAATGAGTATTTATTTGATAATATTTCATAAATATTTTATAACATTAAATAAAATATCTGTTATTCATTTTGTGAACCGGTTTCGCCTCGTCCGAAATAAAAATGGCTTTAAGCTCGAGTATTCGCGTTATCAACAACGCTCTTAATTAAAATGATGACTAATTTATTTAATAAAAATATTAAATAAATACTGATAATTAAAAACAAATTTAATTGTTTTTGTGTGTCCGCGTTGTATATTGTTCGTTAAATGTTTTGCGAGCTGATTTTTAAGCCCTTTTCAGCTCGTTTCCCCAGTCTCTAGGTCAAAACTGGAAAAGTTTTCAGGAATTTTCGTTTACATCAAATTGCTTTAGAGTCCGAGCTGTGAAAACGTGATTTAGTGGTTCGTTTCTGATACGTCAGCGTATAAATAACATATATCTGTTTCGTTTTCGAGCCAAATAAGTTAAAATAACTTTCCCTTGAGAGATGTAATAATAAATATGATTTATTATTTAAAATATGTTCCGAAAATTCCCGGATGTTACATAGTATGTCTTTGTAGTTTGAGCATGAGCATATGGTAATGAATCCGACTCCAGCTGGAATGAGGCATCACCTTCTCCATATTTATGTATCCTAAAATAAAACTGTTAGCAATAAAGCGTGTGGACGAATATGGCTTTGTCATTCGTTCGGATTTGGTTAGATTAACCTCTGGTTTCGTAGAACCGTTTTACAATATAAATATTGTACATGTGATTAGGTAGATTCAAAGAATCTCCTTGACAGGGTTTCCAGCTCAAAGCGTAGGGTCTTCTAACACAGATGTATTAGATTTACTATGCTTGATAGTTATCATTACCTGAATGTCTCAAAGCAGACAACACAGTAAGAGTGAATCGGATAGTTACTATCTTTTTTATTAAGTTGTCAATTCATTTCCTGGAACAAGTTTGATTCACATTGAATCGCACCATCATTTCTTTCCAGTTGACACAAGTTTGATTCATATAGAATCTCGCAAGTCACCTACCGCAGTGCTGTTTGATGATGACACTGGAAGGATTTCCATTCGTCATTGTGAATACTAAAGAGTATCACTCTGAATGTTCTGGCAGAATCACAAGGATAATGCGTAGGACTCTTGTTAACAGCTTGTGAACTTAATGATGTTCAACAAGTGTTTGTCATGGAATGTGTCCTAATGAGATTTATTTGATGATCTCTTGGCTCTAGACTCGATTAGTGCGTTTTGGTTTTAGTAATCGGAGGCTGGAGCAGACTGCCACCTATTCAATATTAACTAACTCGGAGTGAGAAAGTCAATAGAAGTCGTGTGTATCTCCGTGACAAATGAGACAAGTTTCTTTTGAGAGAAACCCGAATGGCTGGGAAGGGTTGTGCATTGCATCACTGGGTCCATGATGTCGTCTTCAATGTCAGCAATCAACATTGTGATTCTGACAGCATATGTATTGACCCGGTTTCTGCCTAAGTTGTGTGGAGGGCTTCTTTCTTTAGACCCTTTATCCATACATTTCTTTTTAATTCTTCAACCCCTTCAATGCTTACCAAGACGTCATTACTAACACCTTGTTGTGATTGTTCCAGTGTTAGCTCAATCTTAGTCGGCATTCTTCCCTTATACACATTCATCTCCAATCATACCTAAGGACTGCTATTTCTAACTATGGAGTGTCCTTGGGTAGATCCCTCCGGTTCTGGTTGGATCATAGGACAAATACCTAACCTTACCACCTTATGACTTCAGAATCGTCGTGAAATAAGATGTTGTAGGGTATGAGATCGTAACCATAAAACCTTTTTCGAAGAGTATCAAGCACTTTGAGTCGATAAGATCACTTATTATTTTCAAGATCACTCCCCTTATTTTAAATACTAATTCACTTAGTTTTTGAAATACTTTGTGATTAAAATTTGTCTTGAAATACCATGGGGAAAACTTTTACTTAGCATGAATTACATGGAACATAAACTTGCTCCCCCTCGATTTTACATATGTTTGACACCAAAAACAATGATACCAAGTTGTAAAATGAATATAAAATTGAGGGTTAGCATTGTTGAGCACACAATTTTGAAAGATTATGAATTGTCATTGAAGAATTCTTGAAAAATTGTGCTCAACCACCTAATCATCTTATAACAATCAATCTATTTAATAGTCATTATTATTCCTTAGATGTTATTAAGACCTTTTATAATGTGTTGAATACATAAGAATTGTCATGTTATGATGTATCCAACAATCATTAAAACATTGTTTTTCAAAAAAACTCCCCCTCAAACATTGACTCATTTAAAAAATGACACCAAATGTAGAATAATTGTCTTGAAAAACAATATGAGGACTGGAGTGTTGAACACACAATTTTGAAAGATTTTGAATTGTCATTGAGAAATTCTTGAAAAATTGTGTTCAACTTTTTTGAAAAACCAAATGTTAGAAGACTTCTCTTCTAACGCTAAGGATAAGCGCACTTATGCGTACACTCTCCTTTGTCGTTCGGGTCCGAGTTGCAATCTGAGAGTGATTACAAGTCATTGAGAAAAATAGAAATGACATGTTTTGAAATGTTGGGAATTACAGATTTGAAGATTACACTTATTAGACGAAATGAAGAAATAAGAAACAATAAAGGACCAAATATGTAATAGTTAGCTTTGTTAGTAAGCTAGGGTTTGTAACCATCCTCTACTATATAAAGAGGATAGGCGTCTAGGTTACAATCCATCCATTCATAGCAGACTTCTCCAATGAGAGTCTGAGAAACGCATAGAGCGTGTGTAGTGTAGTAGTAGTAGTTAGTTCTTTATTGTGTTTAATAAAGAAAACCTTATTAGTAACATGATTGTGTTCTTGTTTTTTATATTCTGCTGTGCTTATCAATCATTGTTATATTACCCTAGTTGAGTCCAGATCTTGGATCTAATAAAATTGAAAGGACTTTTCAATACATAGAAATTAAAACAAGACAAAAATGTTTTAAAATTCTCATATGAAGATGTATGCATGCTTCTTTGTATAATTTTTGGTATACAAGTTTTATCAAAAACATATGCACTAAGATCGGCACTCATTAAGAAGAGTTACTCCCTACGGTATTCCGCCCTCAAAATCCACCCGTAAGAACTCGTGATTCGGCTTTCTTATAGGGTCACTAAGATTAACTAGGACCACTAAGAACTTACCCTTGGAAGCTTACCAAACCCCACTAGATCCCTGATAATCTAGGTTTGATCACTAAGATACAAGACTTCTCTTAGAACCAAATTGAATGAAAAGTTGATTGTTTAAATCAAGTCCTAATCTAACCTAAAGAATCGATTCTAAAAGAAAGGGTATGAGAAAAAAGACCCTCTAACACACAAGTGTGGATTAGGTACTTGTATGTCTCTCTTGCAGAGATGTGTTCTTCAATAGATGATAGAAAAGAAGATTAAGAACACAAGAGGTTTTAGGCTTAGAGGATAGGAGAAGAGAAAAATAAAGAAAGAATGTTTGGCAAGATGTAAGGAATACAAGAACCAAGAGGGGGTATTTATAGGCCAAAATCACAAAATGGTAAAAACCATTTCGAGTGTGGCGCGTTAGCCATGTGTCAGCGCGTGGCCAGCACGCCAGAAGCCCGATATGGTTTTTCGAGATATTGGTGTTTTAAATACCCGTTTTTGCTAAACCCCAATTGTACTTCACTCTCTGACCTTTCCATTATTCTTACACTCTAGGTTAACCAACTCAAATAGCTATTTGATAAAAATGTTTGTGAAGTAATTTAGAAGAAGATTTGGGGATGTTTGTCCAACTTTAAGGAGATAGAAAAGAACCATTGGACAAAGGGTGTGTTTGGGTATTCCTCACATGTAAATAGTTTAGTTGGAAACTAACCATGGTTAAGTTGATGAGTTAGCATAGTTAGGATAGAAAGGAATATGACAAAGGAATAAAGAATATGCCAAAAGAATATTTCTTGGCTTGGAGAGGAAGTCTCGATATTATAGGGATAAATGGAATTTCAAATTCAAATAATAGACATGTGGGTTAAATGTGTGAAGGATGCGAGTTGCCATTGATGTGATGGTTTGGGCCTAAGAATTCAAATTCAAAATTTAAATTCTAAGGATAAGGGTAAGTTGGAGTGAGTTGTCTTGGATGGGATGTTTAATGTGATAGAAGGGAGCCTATGGCTTGTGATTTCAAAATCAAGTTTGAAGTGTTGGGATAAGGATGAGTTAGAAATGTATGTGAGGGAAGCTTTGGTGAAGTATGTGAGTGTAAATTTAAATTTCAAAATCACGAGTGTATGTGAGTAAGTCTGGAGGATAAGGTTTGAGTGTGTGTATGTGTGTGAAATTTTAATGTGTGTGTGAGTATAGAAGTGATGAAGATAATGAATAGGGAATGTGTGGTAGAGAATGTTGTGATGTGATATTTAGGAGCCTATGTTGAGAATGAAAGGGAAAAGATGTACAAGAAGTACAATGATGTAAGGGAATGTGAGTTGGCATGTGAGTTTGCATGGAGAATGTTTATATAGAGAAGGTTTATGGTAGTGAAGGATAATGAAGAGAATGATGATAAGTATGGTAATAAAATGATTGATTTGGTTTAATAATCATATTGCCATTATGAGAGAAAAGATATGGGCAATGATGATTATGGGATGGTTTAGGAAATGAATGTTTAGAGTGTGTGGAAGGTGTAATCATTTTGAGTAAAAGGGTTTAACAGATAATTAAGAGGATGTTTAGAGGAGAATGGATTATGTAGGAGACATGTGAACATGTGAGGAATACATGTGGTAGTTTGTAAATCATTTATATAGAAAAAGATAGGAAGGTTCAAAGTAGGATTAACCTTCAATTACCACAAACTCAATTAATCATTTAGACTTTAATCCATGATTGTCAACAATAGATTTGATCACTAATCATCTTGTTGCAAACAAGCTAAGTGCTTTGGATCTTAAGTAAAGCATATTCCATACCGGGAAAGGATGTGTTTAAGCAAAGTGACTAATAACGCTCAAATTATACATATTTCTATATGCGTTATCTGTGGTTTTATACTTATAATTTGGTATATTTGATGAACTTTCGATACTTAATACACTATATTTGCTATTATAGGTTCATGAGACGTGTCGTGGAAGAAAACGGAAGAATACACAAATATATGAAGCTTAAACGAAGAAATAATTCAAGTTAAAGATCTCCCGACACCTGTCCACTGTTTTGGCCATAACTTGAGCATTCGAACTCGGATTGACGCGATTCTGGCGACCACGCTCCCGGGAAAGAATTCTCTACAAATATGACTTTTGGTCCAAAAGCTGAAAATGCACCAAAACCACCACACTTTCAAATAAGTGCGGCACACTTTTCACCAACACCAAAGTACGACGCACAAAATAAAATGTGCGCTGCACTTTCAGTCTGATGCATTAAATACGTGAATTTAGCCTCAAGAACACATACACCCCCAACTTGGTCCCCAAGTGTTGGAAATCCTATAAATACCCTCTTTGATGCCAGGGAACTTCATATCTTACACACACTAGTATACAACAACTTAGAGAGGAGGAAGGAGTGGTGAGGATCTTAAGATCTAATGATCCAAACACCCCTTTATATCGCCATTCTACCACCACTCTCCACCATCACCACCATGACCCACCACTGTTCCAACATCATTTCCAGATCCTAAAACTCATGTACACACAACCTTAACATATATCATCTTGATACTTAGAGGATTCACACTAAATCCTTCTAAGTCACTTTATTAAACCTGTTAGATCCCAGTTAACTTCTAATGATCGAATTCTTTAAGCTTGTTTAGGGATTAGTTATGCTAGATAAATCTAACACAACTTAGTTAAGAAACTTTGTTTGATAATACTAAAGATTATGCGGAATCTAATCTTTAATATAAGAAGAAATCTTCAATTAAAACAGTTAACAAACACAAAACAATATAATTCCAACAATAAAAGCTCAATAATATTATTACAAATAATACGAATACTCTCCTAGTATTAGGGTTACAAAACCTTGAAGCTATGAACTATACTTATCAAATTGTTAAACACACTTATTACACATTGCCCTAGGACCTTCTTTTATACACCAAGGAATCCTAGTTGATTTACAATATATTCCTAAAACTTAGAATATTCTCTATGATCTATCCTATAAATAACTCATACTTATCACATAAGTAATCTTGATCTCCAATCAATCTTTATCCTTTCGTCTGTCTTTATCCTTTCTCTGACAGTAGAAACTCTTTTAGCAGTCTTAATCTTTGAGCAGTTGTAACATTTGTAATAGCAGCATTAACTTTAAACATCAACAGTAGTAACTTATACACCAGCAACATTAATTGTGTACAAGCAGTAGTAACTACTTAGAATATTTTCTTCAATCTTCAGCAGCAGTACTAACTTTACTCTAGCATTACTAACATATACTAGCAGTAGTAACTAGCAGTACTAATATACACTAGCAGTACTAAGTTACACTAGCAGTACTAAGTTACACTAGCAGTAGTAACTAAGTTACACTAGCAGTAGTAACTATGAACTAGCAATACTAACTACTTAGCATATATTTTATTAAAGTTAATAAACAACACTAACTTTAGCTTAGCAGCAGTAATACAAACCTTAGCAGTAGTAACTTCAAAAAGGATTTTAAATTCCAACAATCCTCCCCTAAACTTGATATTCATCTCTAAAATCATCAAGTTTCTTTATTGAAAGCTTCATTAATCACCAGGAGGATGCTTCCAAACACTTCATTGATTCTTGAGCTATTTTGTAATGAACTTAAGAAGCTGATAACACATTTCATTCCAATGATCAGCTTGCAGCTTCCTATTTAGCATATCTGTAATTGTATATGGTTTAAGAGGATACTTTTTCTCTACCAACATATGAATGTACACATGTTGCATCCTCAATGAATGAACTCCACAAGAATCATAAAACTTCCAATCCAATACTTTGTAATTATCTTGATACTTCCATACTTGATCTTCTACATTTGGTTCAAACATTGTCTTCAAATCACCATATAAAATCAAATCCAAGTCTTTCACTGGTCTTGTTAATCCATATTTAGCTTTTACCAATTTGTACAAAGTTTCCAAGTCTTCCCTGTCAAAACTTTTAAGCATAAGACTAAAGACTCTTTACAATCTTTGATACTTCCATATGCTCTTTATTATCCTGAGTAATAGCTTTTCTTTCCTTCTTTATGGATCTTCCAGTCAACAATGGTTGGAGGCTTAGTAGCTAAAGGAATAACATCAACTGCTATTTCCTCTTCATCATGAATGACTTCCATTAAACTTTGAAGTTCAGCTGTTTCTTGATCATCATCCACCTTTTGCTTCTTGATACTTTCTTGTTCCAACTCTTCTCCTGCTCTCTTTGAACTTCTCTCTTGTGCTGTCTCCGCTTCAGCTTTCTTTGAACTTTCTTCCACCAACTCAGTTCTGTAGTCAACAAAGGTATTAACCCTTTTCATTGCATTGTCAAATAACTCTTGATTATTGGCGAAGGACTTGTTCTTCAAATCTTTGGGCTTCCATCCTTCCATGTTTTTTAGATAAGTACACATGATACTCCTTTGCTGAGCTCTTGTTGGTGGTCTGTTCCTCTTTTCTTATACTCTTTTAGCTGAAAAATGTTTTTTTCTTTGCTCTAAGAATTGTACAAACAATCTTGCCTTTTCTGCATCAGTCAATTCTTCTTGCTCTTGAGCTTGCAGTCTTTGAGCCAACTGATAATCAGCTTCAATTTTAGACTGAACATCATCCTAAGCTATATTGGCTTCTTTAACTTGTTTAGCTTTTTCTTTGGCAAGCCTTTCTTCTTCCTCTTCTTCAGCTTGTAGCTTGAAAGCAAGTTCTTCATCAAGTCTCATTTGTTCAAGCCTCTTCATAGGCTTCACTTGTTCTACCACAAGCTCTTCAACCATAATCCATTTGCCTTTGTCCTGTGGAGGTTTTGGTACAGGTATTATTGTTGTAATTGCCTCTTGAATAACAATTCCTTTCCTTGGAGTTGGAATTGTAGCAGTTGTTGTTGTAGCAGTACTAACCTTTGTTGAAGCATGGGCAACACTAACTGGTACACTTGGCTCTTCTATAGCATCCCCTTTTTCCTGAACTTTTGCACTTTTTAAAGCTGCAAGTGCTTGAGCCAAAGTAACTTCATCAACACTTAAATTCACATCTTTAACAGCAACTTCACTTTCAACAACTACCTCATCACCAACTAAGTCATGTACTCCAAACATATATGTATCAACATCAAAATGAGTACTAACCAAGTTAATTCCTGCATCAGCATCAATATCAGCTATCCTTCCCTGTTTGGATGCATCCTCCTCACCCAAACATTCTTCATAAGAGGATTCCACTCTTCTAGATGAACCAACCTTGTATAATCTTTTAAGCCTATGAGTTCTTGACTTATTCCTCCTCTCTAGCTTCTTGACTCTCCTTATTAAACTTGTAATCTCATTAGCTTAAGTGGTCTTTGTAGTCTCCAAAGCAAGAACTCATGATTGTAAAGTTGTATATAATTCCATCAATTCTTGAAGTTTTAAACTATCCTCACCACTTCGAAGTGTGTTACCTCTTGCGAGCAGTGGATCATTGGAAAGTTTAGATACATTCTTAGACCTAGTCTGAGCAATTGTATCCCCCATGGTTTCTTTGTGGCTAGGACCACCACCTGAACTAGTTCCTGGGGAACTTGGTTCATTGGGTGTTACCTTGGATTGGGTCTTATTGATGTTACCCCTATCCTATAGTGGCAGCCCTTTCTAAACTGTCATCCATCTCCTCATTGACAACCTCATCTGCTACATTATCTGTAGGACCACTAGACTGAGGTATCTCAGTGTCCTTTCTCTTTGGCTTCATAGGTCTTTGTTTCCTTTGAGGTTGAGATGTTGAGGGTTGAATAATGGTGGGTGTGTAATAGGGATCAGTGTGTATTGTTGAACCTTCACCCTTTTCAGCTTGATTTTGCACCACCATTGTTGGAAACAAAGGTGTTTCCATTCCAGAAAAACCTTTTCCTACCATCTTCATATTTCCAAAGATTTTCTTAGTGTGAGAGGGTGCATCATAAATTCTCTTGTGACTTTGCACCCCTTCAAGTTGTTTATCCAAAAAGACTTGCATAAACCTTAGATACATAAAAAATTTACCCACATTATCTAATTTCTTCACCATACTTTCAAAAATATACTTTGAAAAGTTTAACTTCTGGTTTGTAGCTAGGCATATAATTTCAGAAGCCATAGTGCTGCTAAACTCATTCCATGCAGTAGTCTTTGCACTTAGGCATTATAAAATAGTATGAATAAGGAATTTCCATTATGGGGGAAAAGAATGCCTTATAGAAAGTTAGCTTCTGTGAAAGTTTCTCATACCCCATCCTTGTAAGTTCTTCAAAAATTATAGCATTTGTCAAGCAATCCATACCTTCCTCATCATCCAGTTTAAGGTCACTTCTAACAGATGCTTCAGTAACGATTACCTTCTTCCCATCCACTAGGGCTTGTAACTGTACTTCCTCATTGATAGTTTTTGCCTTGACAGTAGCCCATAATTGTTCAATGCACGAAGTGTATATAGTGGGATTGATCTTTAGTGCATATCTTATAGGATTTGCATTCAAAAAATCCACAATTTGTTCAAACCCTTCACTTTCAGTAGGTTTAGACAAAAACGCGACCATGTTATGAGTATCAACAAACTTTAGGGTCGTCATTGTGTTGGATTTAGATGATGAATGATGAAATTGAGTTAGGGTTTGTGATTAGAGAGTATATGAGTGAATGAAATCGATTAAATAAATGATTGAAACCCTTAATCGAAGTATTTATAAAAATACCCTCAACAGTATTAATGTTCACCAGCAGTTGTAAGTTATGCCTAGCAGCATTAACTTTCAACAGTAGTAGTACGTTTATGCCTACCAGCATTAACTTTCAACAGCAGTAGTAAGTTATGCCTACCAGCATTAACTTTCAACAGCAGTAGTAAGTTATGCCTACCAGCATTAACTTTCCACAACAGTAGTAAGTTATGCCTTCTAGCATTAACTTTCAACAGTAGTAGTAAGTTATGCCTAGCAGCATTAACTTTGAGTTACCAGCAATAACTCCAATTTCATTTCAAACACTTCTTCACATAGCTCTCTTTCTGTTTTTATTCTCACCAATTCTCTTAATTCTTTTACTCATCAAATCACTCTGTCTGTTTTTATTTCACATAACTCTCTTTCTGTTTTTTAACTCACCAATTCTCTTAATTCTTTTTCTCACTAAATCTCTCTGTCTATTTTCTCTAATAACCAGCTTTTCCATCATCAATCTAACACTTCTCTTTGATTTTTCTATAAAATGTTAGTCCAAAAACCAAGAAAACACAATCCATAACAATTTTCACAATAATCACAGTATTAATTATACCTAACAATATTAAGTATAACTAACAGTATTAACTCAGCAGTATTAAGTATAACTAGCAGCACTAATTATACTTAACAACAACAACTTTTAATGACATGTATAACAATACTAATTCATACAAAACTCTACAAAAATATAAAGAGATAAAAGATTTTAAGGATTTAGCATTCCAATACTAGCAATCAAATATTGAAATCTACTTACATCAAAAGATTTTATAAGTAAATCTGCAACATTCTTGTCAGTATGGATTTTGATCATTTGAATCAATTTCTTTTCATTGCAATCTTTTATAAAATAATGTCTGATCTCTATATGCTTTGTTTTTTGAATGAAAAACAAGATTTTTAATTATGCAAATAGTACTGTTATTGTCAATAAAGATCTTGGTGTACATAAAATTGTACCCATAATCAAGTAGTTGATTCTGAATCCAAAGCACTTGTCCACAGAAACTTGAAGCAGCCACATATTCAGCTTCTGTTATGGAATTTGCAACCACTGTCTGTTTCTTGCACTGCCATTATTAATCTACATCCAAGGAATTGACAACCTCCTGTTGTAGATTTCCTATCCAAGCTTGCTCCAGCATAATCACTATCAGTGTATGCTACCAAATCAAAAGGAGAATCTTTTGGATACCAAAGGCCCAATTTTGGTTGACCTTTTAAGTACCTAAAAATCCTTTTCACAGCATGAAGATGTGAAACCTTTGGATTGACTTGGTATCTAGCACAAGCACACACTACAAACATGATGTCAGGTCTTGAAGATGTAAGATACATCAATGAACCAATCATTGACCTATACATATGAACATCCACTTCTTCACCATCTTCATCCTTGAGCAAAGGCTTTTGAGTTTCTATTGGTGTGCTTGCAGTCTTGACTTCTGTAAACCCAAATTTCTTTAGAATTTCACCAACATATTTATCTTGACTAATAAATATGCCATCCTTCTTCTGTTGCACTTGTAATCCTAAGAAGAATGTAAGTTGTAACACCATCCAAATTGGGTCGCAGCTTAATAGTGTCCGGGAGAGTGTTACTGTCTCAGATCAATAACACAAGAAATATAAGAACGACCAAAAAGTCGTTTGAAACTGATACATTGGATTTAATAAAGTGTATGTTACAAAAGCCCGAAGCTTTACTTGTTTACTTGTTATTATTACAAAGATTTCCAGCCCATAACAGATTTAACAAAATTCATTGCCCCGACTAAATCTTTAATGCATGACTTCAAAATATAACACCCAATGTATCCTTCGCACCTCGTGCTTATATGACCCACCTGAAAAACATTGCATTTAAAAACGTCAACAAAAGTTGGAGAATTGCATAGGTTTTATAGTTTGTTTTAAGTAAAAGTATAAGCATACCGCAAGACTTTCCCAGTGATAAATGCAACAGATGCAAACATCACAAAATGCAATTACGTTTGCCTAAGCTCATGACACTGAAGCTCGACATAATTGAATACAATATATAAATATTGCCTACATTGCCCGTGATGATGTTCAACCCATAACATCCAGTATCCGACATGATATACGTTCGTTTCCAGTGATAGCTAGTCACCCGAACAGGGAGGTCAATCCCAAATAGATCTATCCTATAATCATTCGCGCTCGAACATTCTAGTAATAGACAGTTCATGATTCATGGGCTAGAGGGTATCGCTATATAGGCACACGAAATCAGTTAAAATGTACACTTTTTTTTTATAAAGAGGATTGAGTCCAATTTTTTAAAACATGCATATGTTCACACCCCAAAATACTTGTAATTCAATAATTGTAAAACATGGCTATGACTCACCTTGAGTGAGAAAACTGATAATAAAATATCCCAAGTAAAAACGCGTCACGCTAACGCCCGAATGCAACCTAGTTAATATAGGTCGAATCAGTATTCAAGTACGTTGTCTAACAACAACTGTATATAATCCTATATAGTTATCATCGTACTATCGTTCGAGCTATCATAATTATAAGAGGTAAATGACAAGACGTACGAGATTAGGAACTTTAAATCTAAACCAACAACCTCGTCAATACGCCATCCGAAAAGCCTCATTTTGAAATTTCCTAGTAATATAGCACTTCGATAACTAATAACAAATATATATCTATATATCAATCACCCTCTAAATCGTTACGTTGAAATCGTATTTATAAGTAAAAACGTTTATAAATTACGCCTTATTAGCAAAATGACATAACTATGTGTCGATTTCAGCCCGTTTCCTCGCGATTCTTACGCCCACACGCTTTCGTATTTTAAGACGAGATGATCATAAAATCACATTTTATGTTTTGAGATTCTGTGATGAATAGTTTTTTACTGTTCATAACAGCTATAAAATCATTTTTATACTTTTTAAATATAACGTAAAAACCCTGTTTTTTGTTCGTATCTAATCGTTATAGCATCGCCGTTTTTTAATTTTAGTCGATTCTTTCGAAACGTTCTCGTAATTAAAAGTTTATATCATATTATTGATGTTTATAAAAGTATATGTACATTTTACTGCCATGAATAGTAACTTTTTAATAAAATTTTTTTATAAAGTATTTAGCGTCGTAACCTCGTAACTAGCGTAACTTCCTATCGTTATAAAATATCAGATTTTCGAGTTTCTTATCATTTTGGAATCCTCATGAAGATGTACTATCTTTATAAAACATAATATGGGTGCTTCCAAAATCGAACCAAAACAGAAAGTTTGAGGTTTTGTGATTTAGACATGTTTTAAGCATGATTTTTATACCATTTAGATTCAACACTTAGTTACAACTACTTTACAACAATGATATCTTATGGTTTTACAATATATTAAATTCATTAGTTCATACTTTGCTCATGTACTTCCAAGATAACAAGATTATACATGTTATTTTACCATATTCACTTGTAATTTAATAAGTAAATCTTTAAACCCTAAGTTGTTCAAAAAACAAGTTATACTTAACCCAGTGTGTACAAGAGTTTTAAAACCATTCTAACATCATATTAAAAATCATATAAACATATAAATAAGTGTACAAAATAATGATCATATGTAAAAATCCATTTCACATATTCAAAAGTACCCTAGATGGTGATTTAACTAAGTAAAGCATATGAACACATAAAATCTTAAATATGAATAGATTAAGCTTTTGATATAACCTTGTGTGGATGAGTAGAGATAAGAATAACAATCACACGGAATAAGAAAAACCCTTGTTATTAAACCTCCTGGCTTGAAAAAATTAGGGATGAAACCCTAATTTATTCCCAAGTAACCCTTTTTTCCTTTCTTGCTTCCTGCATGCAATAGTGAACCACTTTGAAACCAACTTAGAAGGTCTTAGGAATGCAGTGTGTATGGTTGTATGGTGGATATAAAATCAAAGTATGGAATTGTGTTTGAGGGGATTTGAGAGCCGTGGCTCAAAAGTAGAACAAATAGGAAGAGTTTTTTTTGTGATTTCTTAGTTAAGGAATGAAGTAAATGAGGTTTTCTAACTTCTGTGCAATGCAATATTTATACTACTAATGAGATATTAATGAAGATATTATGATGTTATGTGAAGTATGGGGGGCAAGGTGGAAGGACTAGGAAAGAAAGTGGAAGCTTACTTGGATAAGTTTGGCTAGTCATGAGATCAAGTTGATGCAAGATGCATGTATGAAAGATATAGTGGAAGTTTCCTTTGTCCAATATTTATCCCCTAGTCACTTATACACGAAATAATGCAGTGTATAATATATGAAATTTTTTGAACTTTTATATAATGAATACTATGCATTAAATTAAGTATAAATGTAGGAAAGACTTAAATAAAATGTATAAACTTGCCCATGGTAGAGTTTTGATTATTGAATATTTCATTAAGAATAGTATAAAATGTGATAAATACTATGAAGTTTTAAATAAACTTTAATATTGGTATAATTTTTGGGTATATTGATGAAGCGTAAGATAAGTTAACGTGCTTCCGGGAAGGGCCTAAACGATTTTAACGCGAAACTAAACACTTAAATGTAGCAAATAATAAATCAAAAGTGCAATGATCATAATTATCCTCTAATTAATCATATAACACTTGCTTGATGAAAAATTTAATTGTTTAATGGCCCGCTTCATTGACATGATCATTTTTTTTAGTTTACGCGATTTAGCATAAAACGATTACGATTTAAAAGCAAAACGCTAAAACCCTAAAAAAAATTGTGAAATTACATAATTTCATACAATGACCCTAAAACATACGAGTTGTTTATAATCTTCCCCCATAAATGAGTCTTGTCCACAATGCTTATGACAAGGCACTTGATGATGGTGCGGTCTTTGGTGAAGAGGTATGATATTTTCTTCCTGAATTGATCTTCAAAGTTCCCGAAGTAAACTCAGGACCCCGCCTAGAGTTCCATCGAACCTTGAAAATTGGGACACGGCTCGCCTCAATTGTTTGACTTTCGCTGATCCTCATGATTTCAACAGCTCTTCCAACAAAATGAAGCATGTCATCTACTTGCAGATCCTTCCAACTAACGACTAACGGTATTTCAGAATAACATTTCTTCAAGTTGGATACATGAAACGTATTGTGGACCCTGCTCATTCTCTCTTGAGGAAGCTCAAGCTTGTAAGCAACGGCTTCAACCTTTTTCAACACTTTGAAAGGTCCGACATATCTGGGGTTTAAACTTCCCTACCCCCGTTTGCAATCGTACTACCCCTTTCCAAGGCGAAACCATAAGCATAACTTTTATCTCCTCCAACTGAAATTCCATCGGTTTACGCTTTAAAATCACGTAGCTCTTTTTGTCGATCGCAAGCGTAGAATGCCATTGTTAATCTGGATGATCATCTCCGTTGTTTCTTACACTAATTCTGGACCATGAGTTTGAACTTGTCCAATCCCGGCCCAACACAAAAGTCGGGTGAACGACACTTACGACCATAAGTGCTTCAAACGTGCAACGCACTTAAATGCTAGCATGATAACTGTTATTGTATGAAAACTCGACTCATGGCAAATGTTTAACCCAACCATTTCCAAAGTCGATTACGCAAGCATGTAGCATATCCAGAGAGTTTGGATGGATCTCCCTCGGCTTTGTCCGTCGGTTTGCGGATGATATGTAGTACTCATATCCAAACTTGTACCCAAAGTCTTCTGAAGTGACCTCCAGAAATTTGATGCGAACCGAGGGTCACGATCACAGATAATTGAAACAGGTATTCCATGCTTCATGACTACCTCCTTTAGGTACATTCTTGCCAGTTTATCCATAGGATCCGTTTCCCTCATTGGCATAAAAATGGCAGACTTTGTAAGTCGGTCAACGATCACCCAAATAGTGTCATAACCTTGTGACGACTTAGGAAGCTTCGTGACAAAATCCATCGTGATGTTGTCCCACTTCCATTGAGGTATCTCGGGTTGTACTAACAAACCCGATGGTCTCTGATGTTCGGCCTTGACCTTAGCACAAGTCAAGACATTTGCTAACATAGGTAGCTATGTTTTGGTTGGCTTTGATATTGGGCACCATATTAGTCCTCTTCATATCCTGGTACATTTTGTCAGAACCCGGATGAATAGAGTATTTAGACTTATGGGACTCGTGCATGATCACAGTCCTTAAGTCGCCATAACATGGTAACCAACTCCTGCCATTTAAGCACATAGTTCCATCCGCACGTGGTTCCAACTTTTCCGTTCTAAAGTTTCTCCGGATCTTTTGAATTCTCAACCAATATACCTCCAACATCCTCCTTCTTGATGTTCTCCGGCTTTCGTGCTTCAGTCTGAGCTTTCAAGATTTGTTTAGGAAGATCCAAGCCAATAGTCATTACTAAGGCCCGAACCCTTAGTGGTTCTCGTTCCTTCCTGCTCAGAGCATCAGCAACAACATTCGCCTTCCCTGGGTGATAACGAATTTCGCAATCGTAATCACTACAGCACTCTAACTATCGACGTTGCCTCATATTTAATTCTTCTGATCAAAATGTGTTTGTAAACTTTGTGATCATTAACAACCGTGCACTTGGTTCCGTACAGATCGTGCCTCCAGAAATTTATTTAGAGCGAACACTACTTGCCCCAAGTTCCTAAATCATGAAGTCGTATAGTTCTTTTCATGAATTTTTACTGGCGTGATGCATAAAGAATCACACCTTTTCTCTTTGCATCAACACAAAGCCCAAACCTTCTTTGAAGCATCGCAGTAGCGATGAAATCTTCGCTTCCCTCAGGTATGAGGGCCAGATGTGCACTGCACAGCTTTTTGCTTCAAACAGTTGAAAAGCCAGCTTCTTGTTTCTTGCCCCAATCAAACTTGACGACACTTTCAGGGTTAGCTTGGGTCATTGTCTTGGCGATCTTTGAAATTGATGAATCTTCTATAATAGCCGGCAAGGCCCAAAAATTGGCGAAACTCTGTTGGTGTTTTAGGAGACGCCCAATCTTTGATAGATTCAATATTGGCAGGGTCAACGTGAATACCTCGACAGTCAATTACGTGACCGAGGAATTGACCCCATGGAAATCCAGAATTCACACTTGGAGAACTTGGCTGTACAAATTCTTCTTCTTATGCAATTCAAGATCTGCCTAAGTTGTCTCTCATGTTCCTTCTTACTTTTGGAGTAGATCAAAATGTCATCGATGAAGACAATTAAAAACTTGTCCAGATACGGTTTACACACCCGGTTCATAAGGTCTATAAACACGGCCAATGCATTAGTCAAACCAAAAGACATGACTTGGAATTCATAGTGACCATATCGAGTCCTGAATGCAGTCTTGGGAATGTCTTCTTCTCAAACTTTCAACTGGTGATACCCTGACCTCAGATCGATCTTTGAATAAATACTCGACCCTTGCAGCTGGTCGAATAGGTCATCGATCCTTGGGAGTGGTAGCAGTCTTCACTGTCCAGTTTTGTTCAATTCCTGTAATCGATGCACATACCTAAAAGACCCATCTTTCTTCTTCACAAACAGAACCGAGCTCCCCAGGTGGAGGAACTTGGTCTTAAGAACCTTTGTCCTAATTTCAGCAGTTGCTCCGCTAGTTCCTTCCAATCGACGGTGCAAAAGTCTATATGGTGCCCGTGCAAGCAGGTGTTAGTCACCCCAGTTACCAAATTGATTTGAAACTCCACTTGTCGAGTGGGGGGTATACCCGCAAGTCCTTCAGGAAAGACTTCAGAAATTCTTAAACAACTTTGCACATCTTTGAGTCGTGTTTTCCTCCCTTTGACATGTCTTCGTCTTTGGTTTCGGTGATATATTGCTAAGAATAACTGACAACCATTCATTAAATACCTCTTGAGCCTTAGTACACGGATGATTTTTAATCGGGGTTTCGATTATTGCTGCTTTTTCCCTCACACGAAACGATAAAATTTCTTCTTCCAAAAGGAATACGAACGATCTTGTTCCCGTACAGACAATAACGCATGGTTACATGGCCAACCAATCCATACCAATTAATCACGTCCAAACTACCTAGTTCTACGGTATTAGGTCTATGTTTGAAAGGATGATTTAAGAGGTTTAACGTACACACCCCGGTATAGTGTTTAAACACACCAACTATTTGCCTGTCGGCTATTCGACATATAATCATGTATCAAATGTAGTATGGAGTAGATAACATTCGAGAGCTAATCAGAATATACAAAACTTCTATCGGCACCGGTATCAAATAAAATAGATGCATATCGGTTTTTTAGGAGAAACGTACCCGTGACGACATTGTTGTCCGGGTTTACCCCTGCATTGCCCACGGCATACACCTTTGCCTGAGCCTTAACATTTCCAGCCTGATTACCCTGGTTGTTGTTGTTCTTCCATTTTGGGCAATCCTTCTTGAAATGCCCCTAAGCACCACATTCAAAACAAGTCCTCTGATTAGCCCTAGTGTTGACATTTAGGGATTCTTCAGTCACGACCTAAATGGCCAAATCGTGGCACTTGTAGGCAATTTGGGAGCACAAGACCATCATGGGATAGTTACATTTGACCCCGAGTTCTAGCACACCGATGGTCTTCCGTCACCAATTCCCCGTGCATAAGCTCTTCCAGTGTTTTGTCTCTTGTTTGGTTGCTAATTCTGGTTGTTCCTAGCGGTGTCATTAGACTTTCTTTTGTGACAGTCTGACGTTCAAACCCAAGTGTTGAACTTCTTGTCCATGAGTTCATGGCGAACTTAATGGCATCCTGCATAGTTTTTTGGCTTAGTTTCATCAGCACTGCCATGGATCGTGTCGGGCAAAGCCACCGCGACATATTTCTTAACTTGGTCCTATTTCTCGTAACATCCGATCGCACATAGGCCAGTTTCTTGGAAACGTTGGGCATATAGGTTCCACATCGTTACCCTTTACCCTTCAAATTCCCATTTTGAACTCTAGTTTCTTAATTTCCTCCCCTTGGCAGTAATTGTCTGTCATCAATCTTTTTCAGTGTCCTCCATGGCTTGCAAGGTGCAGCTCTCAGGAGTATGATCTATAACAGGAGTTACACCATGTAAGAAGCATTTCCTCCAAGGGTACATGTAGCAAATTTGACCTGGCATGCTACTGTACAGTTGCTTATGCTGTAAACAGACTCCATCTTTTCAAACCACTGAGTGAGTCCAACAACTCCCTCAGTGCCCTTGAAGTTCAAGGGTTGGCATTTTAGGAAGTCCGGGTAGGTGCATTCACGAGCAACCTGCACAGGCCTTCTGACACCCGTTCCTGAAGTATGGCTATCATCGCCATTCCGGGTTGCATCACGTGCTGCCAGTGCAGCAGTAACGCCTTCGTTAATCATTGCCTGAATTTGGGCATTGGTGACAGATGTAGTGGTATGAGTGTCTGTGACTGGTGTCGGTGTTGCACTTGGGTTTAACCTCGTGGTCCTTCTCTTTGGTGCCATTTTCTTTAAATCACAAGAAAACATAATACCCGTTAGATTTCATAAAATCATAACTATGACATAACATATACACATTAAAGAAAACGAGATCACATCACACAGTGAAATGTACAACTGTTATTGAAATTAATCGTGGTATAACCAAATCGACATTCATTTATAATAAATTCGATTTCATAGATAACGTAATCCATCCATTTCATATATAACTTGGAAAAACATACATGTTTGGTTCAGATACAAGATGATTTACTACTCTTAGGTTACAAGACAAAAGAAACAACCTAAAGCCATACTAGCCGGGATATACCCGTAACACTTAGTATGCTGTACAAGGTAGATAATACCTGAACAAAAGACCTATACTGGGTAGCTAAACAAAACAAAAGATCTATACAGTCTGCTAGCTGGGAATAACCCATAATACTTAACAGGCTGCATAGCATAGCTACAACATAACCAAATCTAGGAGCTGCTACCAGCCTCTCCTGGTGCATCAGGCTGTGCCGGACCTTTTGCGGGTCCATGCTGCCTCTGAAACTCGACCATCTGTGTCTGTAGTCCTTTCAGCAACCTCAATGTCTTAGTCAACTGAACCTGTCTCTTGTGGTCTGATGCCAATAACTCTGAAATCACCCTCTGTCTCCTGTGATCTGCTGACTGTAACTCTAAAATCAATGCACTCTGCGCCACTACCGTAGTACGTAATGACATAACATCTGAACGTGCATAGGCTCGCTAGCATCCTTGGATAGCCCCCAACCTCACGAGGCCATCTACCTCTCTTTCTATCATTACCTAAACGACGATGAACAAGGCCTAGCCCAATATACAACAAGTTGACTCGGCCTCTCAGTTGAGACCGGTCATCTTGAGCATCCTCCATAATACCATACATGATGGTAGTCTCCTGCTCAACAATGGTAGCAAGATCGGTAACCCTCTGATTGACCCCCTCTAGGGTGGTCGGTGCAATCTCATCGATGGCTCCTACCAGATCATCCCATGTATCCGTAATGTCATAGTCTAACTCCCTAGACGTCGAACATCTAGGAGGGACATCAACCATATCAACAAATCCATAAAGGTCCTCCCTCGCTATGGAATAAGGGTCGTCCCTCGCTATGGCAGGTCTATCCTGCCTAGCAGCACCGGCTGCTGAACTCTCCCCGACCTCATGACTAGGGGTGGGAGAAGCAAAATGCACCCTCTTTTCCGAAGAGGATAACAATCTCGGGAATCTCAATAATGAGTAGGGCTATTGGGTGGTGGTGATGGTATAGGTAATGGTGGTGATGGTATCTGTGGTAATGGAGATGATATGGAGTGAGTGAGGAAGGTGGTGGGTGGTTAAGGCTAGAATTCGCTACGACCTCTTCCCCTAGGAGGAGTGGATAAGGATGGCTCAATCTCCGGATAGATGATCCTAAAGGCGGTCATACGGTATACCGGTGGGACAGAGTCGGCCAGAGCTGGGTGCTCCTCCTCCTCCTCCTCATCCTCGTCCTCGTCCTCATCCTCATCATCATCATCATCATCCCCATCAGCAGGGTAGTCAGCTGGATCCTCCTCGGGATCCTCATCGTCCTCCTCCGGCTCCTCCTCCGGATCAGACTCAGGAACATATCTTAGTGAATCTACAGTGGGTGAGGCATCAGCAGCAGGTAGTGGCTGCTCCTCAGCCAGGAGTATCTCATCTTCCTGTGGCATGTACTCAGGGTACATCAGCTCAGGAACAAAGTCCAGTGGGGGAGGTGACTGCGGCTCCTCCCGGGCAGGTATAAGTCCAGGCGATGGTGGGAACCTGGGGCTAGGAAATGATAGTCAGGAGCGATGGTGAAACCTGATAAGCAGCCATGTATGTTAACATATGGTCCCTGGCATAATGGGTGTCCTTGATTCCAGGTGAAACCAATGTCTGAATCATCCACAACTTTAATGGGATACTGAGTGTATGTAACTGTAGAAATTGCTCAGAATCTGACATGATAATATCTGAAAATCAAAATTATCTTTATATAAGTATGCTAATATAAGAACTCTTAAAGTAATATACATTTATATATAACATGTAATATCAATCCATGCATGCATCTAGCAACCGACTAAGCATAATTAGTGTATGTATGTCCCCCCCGTGACAAACCCCTTTGTATGACGCAATGATTTGAAAACGTTTATAGTCTAGCAAAAACATTGACCACTGGTTCTCTATAAACTTGGCCCTTGATACCAATCTGTAAACACCCCCAAATTGGGTGCAGCGGAATAAGGGTCCGGGCTGTACTATCTTCACAGATCAATAACCCCGAATAATATAAGAACCGCCCAAAAAGTCGTTTAAAACTGATATATTGGATTTAATAAAGTATGTTTTTACAAAGTCCCGAAGCTTTACCTTGTTTACTTGGTTATTATTACAAAGATTTCCACCCATAAACAGATTATACAAAAATGTAATGCGACTAAATCTTTATTCATGACTTCAAAATATAGACCACAGTGTATTCCTTCCGCACCTCGTCTTAATGACCTCCTGAAAAACATTGCATTAAAAATGTCAACAAAAAGTTTTGGTGAATTTGAATAGGTTTTATGTAAATGTATATGCAGGACCCGTCAAGACTTTCCCATGATAATGGTCAACAGATGCATACATCAGAAAATGCAATACGTTGCCTAAAGCCATGTGACACCAGAAGCCTCGACATAATTGCATACAATATAAAAATAAAGCCTACATTGCCCGTGATGATTGTTCAACCCAATACAATTGCGTCCATTTGTAAAACATGCATATGTTTCTACACTAAAAACTTGTAATTTAATAATTGGTAAAAACATGGGGCTATGAACCTCACCTGAGTGAGTAAACTTATAATAAAATATCCCCAGTAAAAAACTCGTCACGCTAAGCCTGAATTCAACCTTATTTAATATAGGTCGAATCAGTATTCAAGTACGTTGTCTAACAACAACTGTATATAATCCTATATAGTTATCATCGTACTATCGTTCGGGCTATCATAATTTAAGAGGTCATGACATGACGTACGAGGAGTTAGGACACTTAAATCGAAAAATCCAACAACAACGTCAATACGCCATCCGAAAGAAGCCTCTTATGAAATTCCTAAGTAATATAGCATAGATAACTAATAAACATATATTAACTAATATAGCTATATCACCATCTAATCGTTTACGTGAAATCGTATTTATAAGTAAAAATGTTTATAATTCAGCTTATTACAAAAATGTACATAACTTTGTCGTATTGAAATAAGCCCGTTTCTCGCGTTTCTTACGCCCACGAGTGGGACTGGGATTTCGTATAAATACGAGTGATCATAAAATCACATTTTTAGGTTTTGTGAGATTCTGTGATGAATAGTGTTTTAACTGTTTCAAACATGCTAAAATCGTTTTTATACTTTTACTTAACGAAAACCCATTAATGTCGTATCTTATTCGTTATTGCTGCCCGTTTTAGCGATTCTTTTGAACACGTTCGTCCGTAATTGAAAGTTTTAATCATATTATTGATGTTTATAAAGTATATGTTTACTGACCATGAATAGTAAACTTTTTATAAAATTTGTTTTAATAAAGTATTATTAGCGTCGAAAACCACGTAACATACGTATCTTCTTCGTTATAAATCAGATTTTCGAGTTTCTTATCATTTTGGAATCCTCATGAGATGTACTATCTTTATAAAACATAATATGGGTGCTTCCAAAATCGAAACAAAACAGAAAGTTTGAGGTTTTTGTGATTTAGACATGTTTTAAGCATGATTTTTAATACTCATATAGATTCAACACTTAGTTAAAACAACATTACCAACAATAATAATTCTTATGTCTTACATATATTAAAATTCATTAGGTCACACTTTGATCATGGTAATCCAAGATAACAAGATTAACATGTTTATTTTAACCATTTTCACTTGTAATTTATTAAGTAAAATCTTAAAACCCGAATTTGTTCAATAAACAAAGTTATACTTAACAGAATGTGTACAAGAGTTATACTACCATTATAACATCATATTAACATTCATATAACATATAAATAAGTGTACAAAATAATGATCATATGTAAAAATCCATTTTACATATTCAAAAGTTACCCTAGTGGTTGATTTAACTAAAACTAATAAAGCATATAACACATAAAATCTTAAATATGAATAATTAAGATTTTGATAAAAAAATAACCTTGTGTTGATGATAGAGATAAGAATAACAATCACACCCATGGTGATTAAACCTCTTGCTTGAAAAAATTAGATGAACCCCTAATATTTCCCAAGTAACCCTTTTTTTTTCCTTTCTTGCTTCCTTGCTTGCAAATGGTGAACCAACTCTTGAAAACACCTTAGAAGGTCTTAGGAATGATGTGTGTATGGTTGTATGGTGATATAAAATCAAAGTATGGATTGTGTTTTGGGGGGGTTTTGAGCCGTGGGCTCTAGAGAGAACAAAGGAAGAGTTTTTGTGATTTCTTTTGTAAGGAGTGAAGTAAATGAGTTTTTTCTGACTTCCATGTGCATGTCAATATTTGATACTACTATGAGATATTATGAAGATATTTGATGTCTAGTGGGAAGTATGCAAGGTAGGGAAGGAACTATGAAAGAAATGGAAGCTTACTTGGATAAGATTTATGTGCTATTCATGATATCAAGTGATGATGCTAGATGCATGTATGAAGATATTTGTGAAGTTTCTTTGGTCCAATCTATCCTTCCTAGTCACTTATACATCTAAAATAGCAGTGTGTATAAGTTAGGAATATTTTTTTTGATCATTTATATAATAATACTGCATTAATATTTAAGTATAATGAAGGAATAGACTTAATAAAATGATAACTAGCACATGGTAAGTTTGAATTTGAATTATTTCATGAATAATATGTAAATGTGATAAATACTGATGTTTAAATAACTTCAGTATTGGGTAATAAAATTTTGGGTATGTTGATGAAGCGTGGATAAGTTAACAACGTCCTTCCGGGAAGGCCTAAACGTATTTTATCACGAAACGTAAACACTTAACGTAGCCAATAAAAATAAAATACATCAATGAACCAATCATTGACCTATACATATGAACATCCACTTCTTCACCATCTTTATCCTTGAGCAAAGGATTTTGAGTTTCTATTGGTGTGCTTGCAGTCTTGACTTCTGTAAACCCAAACTTCTTTAGAATTTCACCAACATATTTATCTTGACTAATAAATATGCCATCCTTCTTTTGTTATACTTGTAATCCTAAAAAGAATGTAAGTTCTCCTATAGAACTCATCTAAAATTTTTCATGCATCAATTTCTCAAATGCAATGCACAACTTCTTATTTGTTGAACCAAAGATGATATCATCCACATACACTTGAACTAGCAAAATATCACCTTTGTGCCTTCTGATGAATAAGGTCTTGTTAATTTCCCCTCTTTGAAACCTTTTTTCCAACAAATATGTTGACAAGGTTTCATACCAAGCTCTAAGAGCTTGATGTAGACCATACAATGCTTTTTCAACCTTGTTGTTAGGATTTAAAGACTTCAAGATGATCCTTAGAGTTACTACTGCTCAGGTATATGTTACTGTTGTTAGATAACTTAGTACTGTTCAGTAGTTCTTATGAAAATTATACTAAATAGTTAGTACTGGTAGTATAATGTTACTACTGCTAGTTACTACTGTTAGCGTAAAGTTACTACTATCATTAGAAGTTAAGACACATTACTACTGCTAGTATATAAGTTATAACTATTAGTGTAACTTAGTACTGCTAGAGTAAACATAGTAATGCTGATGGAGAATGAAGAAGTATTCTAAGTAGTTAATGTTGTTTGTGTTCAGTTAGTACTGCTGAGTTACTACTGTCTTCAACAAATTTAAAGTTGCTAGTTCATGAGTTACAACTGTTGATAAAGTTACAACTGCTGGATGGATAAAGACAAAGATTACTTGAAGATCAAGATTGTTTACGAGATAAGGATAAATATTTATAGAAAAGATCTTTAAGAATAATCTAAGTTTGTAGAATATATTGTAAATCATCTAGAACTCCTTGGTGTATAAAAGGAGGTCCTAGGGTATAGAATTGGATGTATCAAACACATAGAATTGTCATAGCTTCAAGGTTGTAAATCCTATCACTGCATTAGAGTGATCGTATTAATATATTAGAGCTTTTTGTATTACTGTTTGTCTAATATACTTCATTGTTATTCTTCTTAGTGATATAAACTAGATTCCGCATAGTTTATATCATTCACTCAAAGTTTCATTCTTAGTACCTTTGGATTTATCCAAGGATACTAAACCTTATATCAAACTAAGGAGTTAAAGATCTATTCATTGGGAACAACAAGTGGTATTAGAGCTTGTTGTGAAGCTTTGAATAAGAAGAAATAATCAATCTCTACTAGATCTATCTCTCAGTGATAAGATGGAGGCAGGAACTACTTCCACAACTCTAACTGCAAAACTTCCTATCCTTAACCCAGGGAAATATGATCTCTGGTTAATGAGGATAGAACAATACTTTCTCATGACTGATTACTCCCTTTGGGAAGTAATTCTGAATGGTAACAAAGTGCTGAAAAGAAAAGTTGGAGAAGTTGAGTAAGAATATGAACCTACTACTGCAAAAGAAAAACAGGATAAGAGGAATGAGATGAAAGCAAGAGGAACTCTGTTAATGGCTCTCCCAAATAAGGTCAACTGAAGTTTCATTCATACAAGGGTGCAAAACTACTCATGGAGAACATAGAGAAAAGATATGGAGGAAACAAGGAATCCAAGAAAGTTCAGAGGACTCTTCTCAAGCAACAATATGAGAACTTTTCAGGCTCAAGCTCAGAAACAATGGATCAAAATTTTGATAGATTGCAAAAACTCATTAGTCAGTTAGAGATCCAAGGTGAAACAATTACTCAAGAGGACATGAACTTAAAACTGTTGAGAAGTCTTCCATCTGAATGGAAGACTCATGCTTTAATCTGGAGGAATAAAGTGGAGATAGAAACCATCAGTTTGGATGACTTGTACAATAACTTAAAGATATATGAGCTTGAACTCAAAGATTCAACAAACAAAAGCCAAAATTCACAAAATGTGGCTTTTGTGTCCTCCAAAGATACTAACAGCAACAACAACACAAATGTAGCAGATAACACTGCTTATGATCTCAATTCTCCTCAACTTGCCCAAGAGGATCTAGAACAAATTGATCCTGATGACCTAGAAGAAATGGATCTGCAATGGGAGATGGCCATGCTGACAATCAGAGCTAGAAGGTTCTACAAGAGAACTGGCAGGAAGATAAATGTAAATGGTCAAAAAGTTAGATTTGACAAGACAAAGGTAGAATGCTACAATTGTCATAAACATGGTCATTTTGCAAGAGAATGTAGGGCTTCTTGAAATCAGGAAAATAGAGGAAGAGAAAATGACAAAAGAACTGTAACTATGGAGACTCCCACTGAAAATGCATTAGTTGCTCAAGATGGACTTGAAGGGTATGATTGGAGTTACCAGGTAGAGGAGGAGCATCCCATAAACTTTGCATTGATGGCATATACATCTTCAGGAAGTTCTTCTAGTTCAGATTCTGAGGTAGATTCTTGTTCTAAATCATGTGTAAAAGCTTATGCTACTCTTAAAGAACAATATGATAATTTGAATTCTAATTACAACAAGTCTCAATTTAATTTAGTATCTTATAAAGCAGGTTTATAAGATAGTTGCATTCTAACATTTATGGATGTTACTACTATTGTTACACCTAGTGATGTTGAGAAAGTTATGTCAAATCATGAGTCTGCTGGTGTAGAAAATAATAGTAATGAAGTAGAACCTAAAACTGTTAGTGAGAACAGCTTTATACCTCCAATCATTTAGGATTGGTATTCTGATGATGAAAGTGAGATTGATTATACTGTTATACCTAGCATTGAAAAGATAAAATTTGTTAAACCTGCTAGGGAAACAGTAGAGAAGGTAGAGACACCTAAACAAAACAAACACTACCCTAAGGGAAACCAAAGAAATTAGAACAATCTTATGTCCCAAAGACTAGGAAGTGACTTTAAAATGATTAATAAAGCTTGTTATGTTTGTGGTAGTTTTGAACATCTCCAATATGTGTGTGATAAAAGGGTTAAAAGGCCAGTGTAGAAAAACTCAAGCAGGGTGAACAAAAAGAACTTTACTAATAAATTGACTCCCCCTCACTCTAAAAGAAGTTTTGTTCCACAAGCAGTATTAACCAGGTCTGGCAAAGTTAATACTGCTGGTACAACAGTTAATACTGCTAGAACAGTTAATACTGTTAACCCAAAAGCAGTTAATACTGTCAGAACAGTTAATACTGCTAACTTAAGAACAGTTAATACTGCTGATTCAACATCAATTGTGAATCATCCTAAACCAAAAACAAATGCTTTCAAAAGAGGATATACACAAAGTTCAAGGCCTTTTAACATAGATTATAAAATCAAGAACATTATTTTCAATAAAAAGGTTAATACTGTCAGGGTAAATGATAGTACTGCTAGGCATAGAGCAATACTAAGTGAAAACAAGGGAAATGGGGCTAATGTTGTTAAGGCCTCAGCATGCTGGGTTTGGAAAGCCAAACACAGTAATGCATCAAATACTTTCAAAAAATATTCTTACATTGATGCACGAGACAGATCCAAGTCTATAATGGCTTGGATCCCCAAAAGAGCCTAACTCTCTTATTATATGTGCAGGGTAACCCACAACAGAAAGAGTACAAAGAAAAAGGAGTTATTGACAGTGGTTGTTTTAGGTACATGACAGGAAATAAGTGCTATCTTGCTGAGTATGAAGACTATGATGGTGGATTTGTTTCCTTTGGAGATGGTAAAGGTAGAATTTCTAGAAAAGGTAAAATCAAAACAAGAACATTAGATTTTGATGATGTGTACTTTTGTGAGGAGCTGAAGTATAATCTTTTTAGTGTGTCACAAATCTGTGACAAAAAGAATAAGGTTCTTTTCACTGACACTGAGTGTCTTGTCTTATCTTCTGACTTTAAGCTACTTGATGAAAGTCAAGTAATGCCGAGAGTTCCAAGAAAGGAAAACATTTACAGTGTTGACCTAAAGAGTGTTGTTCCCACTAGAGGTTTAACTTGCCTCTTTGATAAAGCCACAATTGATGAATCAAATATATGGCACAAGAGGCTTGGGCACATCAATTTTAAAACAATGAATAAACCGGTGAGGGGAAACCTTGTAAAAGGTTTACCCTCAAAGATTTTTGAAAATGATCATTCTTGTGTTGCTTGTCAGAAAGGAAAGCAACACAAAGCCTCCTATAAGACCAAACTTGTGAATTCAATCAGCAAACCCTTACATATGCTTTATATGGATCTATTTGGTCCTACAAATATTAAGAGTTTGATGAAAAAGTCTTATTGCCTAGTTGTCACTGATGACTTTAGTAGATTTTCTTGGGTATTCTTTTTTGCCACTAAGGATGAAACCAGTAGGATCCTAAAGACTTTTATAACTGGAATAGAAAATCAACTAGATCATAAAGTAAAAGATATCAGATGTCACAATGGAACCGAGTTTAAAAATAATGTAATGAATCAGTTCTGTGATTTGAAGGGGATTAAGAGGGAATTTAGTGTTGCTAGGACTCCTCAGCAAAATGATGTTGCTAAGAGGAAGAACAGAACATTGATAGAGGCTGCAAGAACAATGTTAGTAGACTCTAAGTTGCCAACCACCTTTTGGGCTGAAGCAGTTAATATTGCTTGCTATGTGCTAAATAGAGTTCTAGTTATTAAGCCTCATAACAAGACACCTTATGAACTTATTCGTGGAAGACCTCCATTGATAGATTTCTTGAAACCTTTTGGGTGTCCTGTTACCATCTTAAATACCAGGGATAATCTAGGTAAATTTGATGGAAAAGCTGATGAGGGATTTTTTGTTGGGTATTCTGTGACTAGTAAGGCCATGAGAGTATTTAACAAAAGGACAAGGATTGTTGAAGAGACCTTAAACATTAGATTTCTTGAAAATACACCTAATGTTAAAGGAAATGGACCAGACTAGATTTTTGATGTTGATTCTTTAATAATATCTATGAACTATGTGCCAGTTATTGCAGGAAATAAAACTAATGGTATTGCAGGAAACAAAGATAACATTATTGCAGGTCAAGCTCAAAAGGAAAAAAAACATGAACAAAAGTACATCCTGATACCTTTATGCACAACTGATCCATCAATCTCTCAAGGTCCTAAGAAAAGAGAAGTAGATGCTGGAACGAAGCCTTCAGAAGTGGATGAAAGTGGAGCGTCTAAAGATGAAAAGGATAATCAAGCTTCAGGAAGTGAGTTTGAAAGGCTAAATCAAAGGGAAAAGCAGACTGAACACACTAACAGTACTAACAGAATTAATACTGTTAGTACACCTGTTAGTACTGCTGGACTATCTTTCACTAATGATCATCAATCATCACCAGTTAATGCTGCTGAAGCTTCTAATGCATTTGAGGATCATCTATTTAAACAATTTTCTCCTTTCAAAAATGCATTTACACTTCCACCTGTTTCAAATATGACTCCAATGGATGATACTGGAATTTTTGGTAATGCTTATGATGATGAAGATGTGGAAGAAGAAGTTGCCATGAACAATGTAGATTCATCTTATACAGCTTCGGATGCCTCTTTCATAAAATTTCTTAAAGATCATCCTCAAGAACAAGTGATTGGAAGTTTAAAAACACCTGTATAGACAAGAAACATGACCAAGATAAATGAAGAACATGGTTTGATTTCCTCAGTTCACAAGCTTAGGAGAATAAATCACAAAGATTTTCAAAATTGTCTGTTTGCCTGTTTTCTCTCTCAGAAGGAACCTAAGAAGGTGATTCAAGTTTTGGAAGATCCAAGCTGGGTAGAAGCAATGCAAAATGAACTTTTACAATTTTAACTGCTAAAGGTTTGGACTTTGGTTGATTTACCTAGAGATAAATGGGCAATTGGTACTAAATGGGTGTTTAGAAACAAAAAGGATAAAAGAGGCATAGTGGTGAAGAACAAAGCTAGACTGGTTGCTTAAGGATATACTCAAGAGGAAGGTATAGATTATGAAGAAGTCTTTGCACCAGTAGCAAGGATTGAAGCTATAAGACTATTTTTGGCTTATGCTTCCTTCAAAGATTTTGTAGTCTACCAAATGGATGTCAAGAGTGCTTTTCTATATGGAAAGATAGAAGAGGAGGTATATGTCTGTTAACCTCCTGGTTTTGAAGATCCAAACTTTCCAGATAAGGTCTATAAGGTTGAAATGGGTCTCTATGGACTACGTCAGGCCCCAAGAGCATGGTATGAGACATTGTCAACTTATTTTTTGGACAATGGTTTTCACAGGGGTCAAATTGATAAAACATTATTCATTAAAAGACATAAAGATGATATCCTGCTAGTACAAGTTTATGTTGATGATATCATCTTTGGATCAACTAAGAAAGAGTTGAGTACTGAGTTTGAAAAGCTGATGCATGATAAGTTCCAAATAAGTTCTATGGGAGAACTTACTTTCTTTTTGGGACTTCAAGTTCAACAGAAGCATGATGGAATCTTTATTAGCAAAGAAAAATATGTGGCTGGGATTTTGAAAAAGTTTGATTTTATCAATGTGAAGACAGCAAGCACTCTAATAGAGACAAATAAGGCCTTGGTTAAAGATGAAGAAGCTAAAGCTGTAGATGATCATTTGTACAGATCAATGATTAGATCATTGATGTACCTAACAGCTTCTAGGCCTGACATAATGTTTGATGTGTGTGCCTATGCAAGGTTCAAAGTTACACCTAAGACTTTACATCTTCATGCTGTGAAGAGGATCTTTAGATATTTGAAAGGTCAATCTAAATTGGGCCTTTGGTATCCTAGAGATTCACCATTTGACTTGGAAGCTTTTTCAGATAGTGATTATGATGGTGCTAGTCTTGACAGGAAATCTACAACAGGAGGTTGTCAATTTCTTGGCAAGAGACTGATTTCATGGCAATGTAAGAAGCAGACAATAGTTGCCAACTCTACTATTAAGGCAGAGTATGTTGCTGCTGCTAATTGCTATAGACAGGTGCTTTGGATTCAAAATCAAATGCTTGATTATGGGTTCAACTTCATGAATACAAATATTTATATTGATAATGATAGCACCATTTGCATTGTGAAGAATCCAGTGTCTCACTCCAAAACTAAGCACATTGAGATAAGGCACCATTTCATCAGAGATTCTTATGAGAAGAAGCTAATTTAAGTGATCAAGATTCACACAGACCAAAATGTTGCAGATCTTCTCACAAAAGCTTTTGATGTTAGCAGTTTTAACTTTCTAATTGCTAGCATTGGTTTACTCAATCTCTAAGACTTAACATTTATTAATTTTTATTCATGGGTTATGCATAAATATGGGTCCTCATGAATTCTCACATGCCTATCTAGTCTTTTCTAGTGTGCTTGTGATTAATTGAGGCATGTTGTTGTATAATTCTTGAAGACAGAGTTAAAACTGTTAAGGGAAAAATTAATACTGCTAAGTATAATTAGTACTGCTAGTTATACTTAAGACAGCTAGGTAAAACTATTAGTCATAATTAAAACTGTTAAACAAGAAAATATTTTGGATTGTGTATTTTTGGTTTTGGACTAACATTTGCAGGCTAAGCACATTGAGTATCTGGTATTGAATTGAGGGGAGGCTAATGATGTTAATAAGCATTCAAGAATTAATGGCAGGACATGCCACATCAAACAATAGTGTGTGAAAAATCAAAAGAGGTCGGGACACCAAGATACCTCAGTCGAGTGGTCCCCCTATAAAGGTTGGTGATGAGGTTGTCCATAAGGAGTTGGGTGATAGAATGGAAAGGGCTGCCACTACTGTTTCTAGCTTGAAAGTAGAACAGGACAGTGGTATCATAAATTAAGACCCAATCCATAGCAACACTTAATGAATCAAGTCCTGTTGGAATTGGTTCAGGTAGTGGTCCTAGGTGCCAAGATACCATATTGGGGTTGTAGGTGCTCGAACTAGGTTTGAGACTACATCTAACATCTAACACTTGGAAGTGGGGAGGACAGTATGAAACTCATGGATTTGATGGCAAATTGTACAAACTTATGTGAATAAAGTGAGAAAAAGAAAAGAGAGAAATTATGAGCTGAAAAATAGAAAGAGAGATGTGTGGATAAAAATAGAAAGATTGAATGGGTGAGAAAAAGAAATGAGAGATATTGTGAGCTAAAAAACAAAAAGAGAGTTTGAGAGATGCTTTTTGGAATGAAATTGAGGTAATTACCGGTGTTTTAATGTTAAAGCTGCTTAACTTTAACTTAAAGTTGCTAAGCTTAAGTTAATGTTGTTAGGCTTCAATACTGCTGCCAGGCATAACTTCTGTCTGTTAGGGTTAGTTAATACTGTTAGGCTTAACTTAATGCTGCTAGTTTAAGTTAATGCTGCTGAGGGTACTTTCCATAAATATAAACGATTTCTCCGATTAAGGATTTAAATCATTCATAAATCGTTTTCAATCATTAAAATACTCTCTAACCGTAAACCCTAACTCAATTTCATCTTCAATTATCAAAACCCATCACAATGTCGACACCAACATTTGCTGCAACTCACAATTTAGTCGCCTTTTTAGAGTAACCTACTGAATCTGGAGGATTTGAGCAAATCATTGATTTTCTCAATGCTAAACCTATCAAATATGCTTTAACGGTGAATCTTACAGTATATACTTCATGTATTAAACAGTTTTGGGATACTGTAAAGGTGAAGAAGGTTAATGGTCAAGAGCGGATACAAGCCCTAGTTGATAAGCAGAAGGTAATCATCACGGAGGAAGGTATAAGACGTGATCTTCACTTTAATGATGCTGAAGGTACTGATTGTTTGCCAACTGCTACTATTTTTGAGGAAATAGCAAGAATGGGGTATGAAAAACCTTCTCAGAGGTTAACTTTTTACAAAGCTTTCTTCTCTCCCCAATGGAAATTCTTAATTCATACCATTCTACAATGTCTTAGTGCTAAAACTACTGCTTGGAATGAATTCAGTAGCACTATGGCATCTGCTATTATTTGTCTAGCCAACAACCAAAAGTTTAACTTTTCTAAGTATATTCTTGATAATATGATGAAAAACTTAGAAAGAGGTGTTAAATTCTTCATGTTTCTACGACTTCTGCAAGTAATCATGGATAAGCAAGTGGAAGGAATGGATAAACATAAAGAAACTTTTGTTATATCTTCTCATACCAAGAAAGTTTTTGCTAATATGAGGAGACAAGCAGATGAATTTTTTGGCAGGGTTACACCTTTGTTTAATACTATGATGGTTCAAGCTAATCAAGAAGAAGGTGTAGAATCAGCAATACCTACTGATTCTCAACAGACACCAATTATTGATCAACCATCTACATCCTCTCAACCTAGAAAGAAACAAAAGTCAAGGAGGAAACAGAGGAAGGAAACAAAGGTTCCTCAAGATGAGACTGAACATGAGGAAAGTATGCCTACACCTTCCCATGATCCACTACCCAGTGGTGAGGATAGAATGCAACTATCTGATTTGATGATTTTATGTACCAAATTACAAAAATAGGTTCTTGATCTGGAAAAGGCCAAGTCTGATCAAGCTATTGAGATTGTTAGTCTCAAGAAAAGGGTTAACAAGCTAGAAAGGAGGAGACAGTCAAGGACCACATGGCTTAAAAGATTAAAGAAGGTTGGTTCAGCTAGAATAATTGAATCCTCTGAAGATAAAGATAGTTTGGGTACTCAGGAGGATGCATCCAAAAAAGGGAGGAGTATTGAAGATCTTGATGCTGATGCTGAAGTAACTTTGCTTAATGAGACTCAAGAAAGGAATGATGAAGATTTAATGTTTGATACTGGTGTCCTTGATAGTAATGAGATGTTTGTGGATGCTACAACTGGTGAAAAAGAAGAGCAGAGTACAAAAGTTGGTGCTATGGACATTAGTACTGCTGAACAAGTTACTATTGCTGGTGAAGTAGTTACTACTGCTAGTGAAGCAGTTTCTACTGCTGGTGTTGAGGATAGTGTTGCTCCTACAATTCAAGTTACTACTGCTGCTACAACTCTACAAATTTCAAAATACGAACTTACTCTGGCTCAAACTCTGATGGAGATTAAAGCAAAAGCTGTTACAACAACTACTACAATTGTTATCACAGAGTCTAAGGCAAAAGGAGTTTCTATACAAGAGCCAAGTGAAACAACAACAAGAGCAGTAATAACATCTTCAAAAGTACAGGCTAAAGACAAAGGAAAAGAAATCATGGTTGAGTATGAGATACCATTGAAAAAGAAGGATAAAATTGCTCTTGATACAGAAATGGCTCTCAGGCTACATGCTGAAGAACAAGCAGAGTTGGAGAAAATACAAAGAGAAAGAATTTGCTCAAAAAGAAGCTAGTAAAGCAGCTATTGAGGAAGAGCTAGATGACATTCAAGCCATGATTGAAGCAAATAAATAGATGGCTGAAAGGCTTCAATCAGAAGAACAAGAAAAGTATACAATTGAGAAAAAGGCAAGAATGTTGGCTGAAATGATTACAGAGAGGAAAAGGTTCTTTGCTGCACAAAGAGCAGTAGAAATCAGAAGTAGACCACCTACAAAAACTCAAGTAAGGAACATGATGTGTACCTATTTGAATAATCAAGCTGGTTACACTTACAAACAGCTAAAGGGAGGGAGCTATGAAGAAATTTAAAAATTGTTTGATAAAGCATATAAACAGGTGAGTTGTTTTATACCTATGGATTTGAATGATAAGGAAAAAGGTAGTGAAAAGAAAGCTGAAGGCGGCTAAAAGAAATCAATTGGTAGAAAGAGAGCAGGGAATGAGCAAAAACAAGAATCTTCCAAGAAGCAAAGCATGGAGGATGATAAAGAGACAGATGAGCATTAAGAAGTTGAAGTAGATGATGAAGCTGAACTGAAAATGCATATGGAGATAGTCAAAGATGATGATATAGTAATTGATGTTATACCACATGCTAACAAACCTCTAGGGATTGTTGAATACAAGCTTATTAGAGAAGGAATAATGGGACACTATGAATTGATTAGAGCTAATGGAAGTTCCAAGAGATATTCTTCTATGATTAGGATGCT
>BQNB010026717.1:0-58318 GCA_026074375.1 Tanacetum coccineum | reverse complement strand
TAGTGTCCCATTATCTTTATTGCATATTAAAAGGTAGCTTGAGCTTATTAATCAATTTCTGCTAATTTCAAGTTTTTTTATAAGTTTTTCTTTTGGGTTTTTCTCCTTAAAATTTATCAACAGCTAATCTGGTGGTTTCTGTAACAGCTTATTAGGCCAAAGCTTATTGTTTAGGTGTTTTTTTGAGCTTATTTTCTGGGCTAATCAATTTTTTAAAGCTTTTTTGGGTCCTAGTATGAAAGAACTCAGATCTAAAATTCTAGCTGTCAAGGACAGTTTCTTTGTTTTTGCAAAAAGACAACAAATAGTACATGTGATTTATACAACCGATTTATGCAACCAGAATATACGCTTTGATCTCAACCGATCTATACACATCTCAAAGCTAAGCGATTTATACGTCTGCTAAGCCTAACCGATTTATACATCTAAAGTGAACCGGTTTATACAATTTCAAAGTGAACCGATTTATACACTTTCAAAGTGAACCGATTTATACACTCAAGCTTGAGCGGTTTATACGCATCTAAGCCTGGACTATTTATACATGAAGATAAGACCGAGTTAACTCGGTAATTACCGAGTTGACTGTGTCGACTCACTGAGTCAAATGCCGAGTCATGGTCCAACAAAAAAAGGCAAAGAAAAGATATAAATCAAGGACTGACTCGACAATCTAATCCAACAATATACTATCTTATAACCTATCGTCACAAAATCCCACAACTCCATCTCCTCTTCCAACATCAAGACTCAAAAACATAACATATAAAAGGATCTCAGATTCATTTTTCGTGGGATTTAATTATACCAAGACCTTTATAGATCAAACCCACGAAAGAAATCATCATCATTGATCTGTGATGGTATAATACCATCTTTAATATTCTAAAATTAAAGAAAGAACTTTAACAAATCTGTTAAAATCTAATCTTTCTTTCGACTGACACATAAAATCAAATTACAATTAAAACATACCTACCCGAGACCATTTACATGATCTTGAAGATGCCTCGAATTGAAAACTTGCAGAAAAGGTGTTTGGTAGTTCAAGTGTTTAGGATGTATGAATGATAAAATGAAAGGAGATTAATGTGGTATCTGCATTTGGATGAAGAGTATGTTTAACTGGCTACATCGAGTGACACTGGAATGAAATGGGAGATATGTGGGTGACTGCATACTTTTGTACGATTAGGGTTACGTTAAATTTGAGAAGTAATATGGATTTATTAACTTTTATATCCCTAAATCATTGTTGGATTAGGTTAAATGGACTGGGCCGATCGGGTTTCAATAAAATTAGATTGGGCAGGTACAGGTTGGTTAGTTTTGATGGGCTGGGGTGTTCATGGGTTTAGTTATAGTGCATTGGGCCGAAATATTTATGGTTTATCCATTTTGGGCTCGTGTTATCAGATTAAGTCGGGTAGTAAAGCACTATCTTATCGGGTAAAGTATAAATGACCGGGTTTTATTACTTGGACGGGCCGTGCTTATGCTAATTTATTGAGCCCGATATCCGTTAACTATCATAATACATCAAAAATCACAAACAACAACACAACAAACACAATACATTACACTAAAAACAATCCTTATCAAAATTCATCTTCATTCGTAATGGCTAGTATTGAATCTAATGACTACGGGGTTTTTTGTACGATGTTACTTATTTGGGTTGAAGTAGACTTTCACGCGGAGTGTACTTATCTCAACTTTGATTCTTTCTTTCTCAACAAACGAAGATGACTTGTTCGGGAATATACGGTTTGTGATAAAGACTTGGATATCTAGTTGCTTTTGTGACTCTTTCTCCCTATACCCATAAAGTAGCTATCATTTTAAGGAGTTACATTACAGTACTTAGTGTCTCACATAGTTGAGGAGATTTCAAGAGGTGTTGTATTTTTTTATACCTTGGAGCGGGTATATGGTACTTAGAGATTGCCTCTACATCGTTCTTCGTCACACAGATAGTACAAGATTAAGTAACAAGTCAGGGATTGTGCTTCATTATCGAGTTCGCTATATTGGGTTGTCTTCATCAGTGGTCATTAGTATTAGCCTACATAATAGATAAGGGGATTTAGATCGGTTTGATCAAGAGAGATTTGTAAAGAGAGTACCGACATCTTCTCAGAGAGTATTGCTTATGCAATCACGGGTATATGAAGCTAAGTAAGTTGTTCTAGTTGATATACAATGTACACATGAGTATGATGATTCCTTAAATAGTCATCATCTTAGAGGGAGAAATGTGTACATCCGGTACTTAGTTGTTTTTATGTTACCATTTTGGTGTTACCATTTCGACTACATAGAGGGATAAATTGCTTACACTCGGGACTTAATTGACTTTGATGTTACCATTTCGACTACATAAAGGGATAAATTGCTTACACTCAGGACTTAGTTGACTTGGGTGTAGCAAGTCGTACCATGTCTTTCGGGAGGGAGAAAAGTGTATTTCCGGGTCTTAATTGATTTTGGTGCTACGTTTTTGACTTTAAAAAAGGGATAAAGTGTGTACTTTAGTATAAGATGTACACATGAGTATGATGATAGCAAGTCACATTGTGTCTTTTCGGGGACTTCAAAAAAGGCATAAAGTGTGTACTGCAGGACTGGAATGCTTCCTAAGTGAGACGATGTTGATGATATCATCCCCTCCTATAGTGTATCCTAAATAAGAAAAGAGGTCTTTGTGAAGACTAGTGCATTTATTCTTATCTGTATCAGGGGTGTTTGTTTGGGAGGGAGCTGAAGATTTCAGCATGTTCGTTTGCAAGCTGAAGAAATAAAGCTGGAGTATTCAAGTAGATCGTCAAAGATATTCTCAAGGAATAATGGACTTTATTCTTATAATTTTCCTTTATTTTTGCTTGTAGGGAACATTATAACCAATTCACGTGTGACGCCATCTTGGAGAGAGATTGTTAGCCTTACTTTTTAGTGAAGCTGTCGTCTTACACGTGAATTGGACTAGTCTTGGACACTGCGTATTACGCAGGGGTCATTTATGTAAACTAGGAATAGTTTGTTTTTGTTTCTAGTATAAATACCCCTCATGGCTCTCCATGAGGGGTGGTTGGTGAAATCATTTGTAACTCTTTCTCATTCTTAAGCTAATATTACATCTTTTCATCCACCCTCTCTCTACTTTCTCTCACTAAACAATATGTCTCATGAATTGTTCTTTGATCAACCAAGACCCCCCGAATAGGTGAATCACTAGTCCTTCAGAAAATTTTCACAGTCGCTGGCGACGGCATCAGGATTTATCCTAACGGTGTCGTGAGCCCAGCTACAGGAAAATTTAAAAATTTTCAAGTATTTTTGAAAAATAATTTGTGCAATATTTAAAATTCGTAATTCTTTTATAAACCTGCATAAACCTATGATTACATCATTACTCTCATCCTATCTTTACTGCTTTCATAGAGTCAAACCCTAAAATCTCGTTGTATATATATCTATCCCGCCGATTTTATGCTTGGTGTAGTTGTCTTTGTCTTTGATTTACAGGTTATATTTGATAAGATTAAGCTTAAAAGTTCTTAGGAAGTTTCATTGGACGATTCTTGGAGGACAATACAACCAGTTATCACATATTTCTTCTCCATTATTGAGCAAACCAGGGGAGTACTAGTTTCTTTTACTTGTTTTCTTTTCCCTTTATTTGTTTATACTGGTTCTTTTAAAGAACATTGGGGACAATGTTCAACTTAAGTGTAGGGGAAATAAGCCTTAGAAACTATTCCTTTATTTGCCATTTGCTTTATCCTTAAAATGATGGGTAATATATTGAAACATAGCATAAAAGGTAATTTTAACCAAAATTTAAAAAAATTTATGACACATACCAACGAAAACCGAGTATTAATAGCGTCTCATGGATAGAAATTTATATGACTAGCACAAAAACCCTCAAAATTCCACCCAAAAAATGTGAGGTTCGCCTTTAGATCTATAGGAATTCGGGTATCCATTTTTGATACCCAAGATAGTTTACACCTTTAGCTTGTTCGAGTTAAGGTTCGAATGCAGTCATATGTGTCTATTCCATCATTACGGATGTGTACGTATGGTCTTTGTCGCCTTTTCTGGAACACTGGTATCGGTATTAAATTATATGAGTGTACCGGTAGTATATTAAATTTTAGACCTTGTTTTTGTGATGCATCCCAAGATCGTATAGTGAAAATTAGGATTTGCTAGATAAGAGGCACCAGGATTAACCCATGTTTTAAACCTGTATTTGTTATGATGGTCACATCGATCATATAACTATCTAACACCCGTGCTTCGCACTCATTTTTAAGTGCAAGACTTCCTTAGTAAACCCCTCCTTTTCACGGTTCTTGTAATTTTTTGGTTAAGCCAGATTATTAATGAAGAGCATTCTTAACCCTTGAACCAATTGTTACACCTAAATCGCCTTAGCCTACCTTGTATGTACTCGCATTTAATACATTATTGTTTTAACCTAAAGTTAATTATTAAGTACACGGTTGCTAAGTCCTTATCCTTGTAAATATTGAGACGATTAGGATTCATGGTAGTATTTATTTCGCGAAAGAATAGGGAAGAAAAGTTAAGTCAATACCCCCATATGTTTGTCAAAGGATCTCTATGTTATGTTGATCCACCTCGATTCGGGTCATTAGTTAGATTGCAATTATGAGTTTTAAAACTCAAGTGTAGGGGTGCATTTATAAACCCCAAGTTATGATGTATTATGTTAAAAAAAGAAAAGAAAAGAGATTGATGTAGAGTTTTGTAGAGTTTGTATATCTTCATCCGAGTCTTTGGCTTAGCAACCTAACCAGCGTGTATTCATATAAATAATTAGCTAACCCTTTCACCCCAAATTCACCCAAAAGTCACTCCCCAAATGTATCCCATCCGTTTCTGTTTCCATTAATGTTATCTTACACCTACACCCCATAACCTCTTAAAAGGCCTCTTTGATAGTAATGACTAATACATGCGCCTAGCGGTGGAGGTTTGACCCTTTACCAAGCCTATGGTAATTTATATGCTATGACAGGTAGTGAGTGTTAGTTTTCTGTTTCCCATAGTTGTTATAATTTATTATACACCTGAGAGAAAAAGATAATCCCAAACACTTATGTGATGTGCTAGTATATACTTTCCGTTCTTTTAATTACGAGGTCTAGAAGGTTGTGTCATAAATTTCTTTTAAAGAGTAGGTTAAATGCCCCAATATCACTATTGTCTAGGCAAAAAAGCCCATTTGCTTGAGGACAAGCAAATCCCAAGTGTAGGGGTATTTAATGAGGTGTCATTTTATACACTTTTCGAGGTCATTTAACCCCCTAAATCATGCAAATATGCCCAGATTATGTGCATAATCGTTTGTTTTCAGGTTTTTAGTACTTGAATGACATTTGGTAGAAATACACGTGACTTGGGCTCATTTGGAGAAGAAACGGACAAGACTACAGACCTACACCAAAATCTCATGAAGAATGATGCATACAACCGTGGAGACGGCATCGCAAGCATAAAGCAACACCGTAGTGATCTTTCTAGTGATGGCGTTGAGGATTTAACGACTGCGTCAGGACGCAACAAACTTAAATCGGATCTAGAAGATTTAACATGGTGATGGCGTCATGACCATTATTGATGCCGTCACAGTGTTTTTCCTATAAATATAAAACCGATTTTAGGGTTTTAGGTGTGCAACTTTGTATAACTTTTGGGAGACGAACCCTAATCATTATAGCAGCTTTTAGGCCATCTTTAGGGCCTCAAAACCCTATCGTAATTGACCTTAATCAATGTTTTAATCAAGTAAGATTGTTTATCTTTAATCATTCAATATGTATCTGTGTTGTTTGATTGATTTATGTTCTTGCTTTCTTTATAACATGCTAGGCTAAACCCTCCTTTGTATTTACTTATGATTGTATGAAACTTAGATTGTAGATCCTTTTAATGTTGCTTCTTGTGATGGATGTGCGATCTTGTGATTGATGTGCGTGTTAGGCATTAGAAAACAGACCATAAAGATATTAAATTAGCCTAACGTCCTAGAAACATGAGTGTGTAGAAAGGATATCATCGGTAACAGTCTTCAATACTTACCTTACCCCTAAAATGGTTATCCCTCTTAAGATATTTTCAATGTAACTAAGAGATTTAATATACTCTTAGGCCTTGTAAAAGTCTTCAAACTACCTTAACTGTGCGTTGCCGAACGTAAATATTAAATAGACGGCGGTTCGGTAAACAATTCATGACTTAGGAAATACTTACACAGATCATCACAAGTGTGACAAAGCAACAAGATTAAGAGAAGCAATCTGAGGAGTAGTGCATGATTAAGTAAATACGTTCGTTTATCATATAAGTTATCACCAAAGTAGTTTAGATTATTATTAGTTTAATTAGATAAAAACAAACCAACCTCTCAAACCATGATATTTACATGCTTTCATAAAAACAAAAATATACAAAAAGAATCTTCTCTCAACCCCGTAGACCTTTGTTAGATTATGATCAAGCCTTCCTAACCTATTCCCCTTGAGAACGATAACAACCCTCGAGTCTTGCCTATACTACACTACAACGATTAGGTACTCTGCCTAGGGAGTTATAAAACTTCTTGTGAAGTCTTACGACAAACGCATCAGTTATGAATCCCATCAAGTTTTTAGGAAACTTCTTTTGGTCCCTTTAAAATTTTAACGATTAACCGAGTCCATAATTTAACCAAAGTATGAACTATTTGCAAGTATTGGTCAATTTGGGTTACGTTTTTTTGAGCATTTCAAATAGACATACACTATTGATGTGTCATAAGTTATACATTTTGACCTAAACCCACGTTGCCCTATTACCTAACCCACCTTTTGGCCAAATATAACTACTAATAACTTAATTTTGTTACCAACACAGGTTACTATACCAAGTCATATCAAAATGAACCGTAGAGGTGCATAACTACTTAAGTAGCAAATTCATATATACTTGCAAAATCAAAAGGAAAAACGAACTAAAACATGGATACTTAAGTGTACCAACACATGTTACTATACCAAGTCATATCAAAGGACAAAGAAACTAAAACATTTATACTCAAGTAGTAAATTCATATATACTTATAAAATTGAAAGGTGTAAAAAGTGACTAACCTGAGTCTTCCCAAGGCAACAATCAAGGTCGACTTCATAATCCCTATGCTTCAACAGCTCCCTTTGAACTGGCATTTCGCTGCAATCACTGGCATTTTTTAATACAGAACACACTATTGATTCACTTTTTAGGGGTTAATACAACCATATTTCCAGAACATAACATAATGCAACATAAGATCCCTAATCCATGCATCTCCTTATTATCTATATCCAAATATCAAGCCATAATCAAAATTAACAAACCTAAAAATCATTCAACAATATAATTCAAATTTACCAAACCGATGGATTATGGAATAAATCAAAATCCAAAATTACTGAAACCCAAAACCCATAATCACAAAAAAAACCCTAAAAGTAAAATAATACTCCGAGAATTTAATGAGGATTAATAAACTTAAGTAACTAATTTGGTCTGGGTAAAACTTATAGTATTCAATTTTGTTCTCCATCTATAAGAATTGGCATGAATGAACTAGGTTTAGCATAATGAAGTTTAGTTCTTTTGGTTTAGTGCTTTTTTTAAAGAGGCTTATTTATGGTGATGACGGTGATTAGATTTGGTATGTGTGTTGGGAAAAACAAGTCAAAAGGTCAACGTACTGCTAAGCAAAAGGTCAAAGTACTGCTAAGTAGAAAGTCAAGGTATAAAATATTTTTTCTCTAAGGTTTTTATTATTTATAAAACTCGATCTACCTGACAACGCACTAACAGGCAGAGAACCCGATCGTGGGTAGTATAGAATGGTAAATCCGAGGTCGTCCCAAGAGCTAAGTTGTAATTAGTTTTAGTTTGAAATGTCACGTTTTAAAAGTGGTTTGAATTGATTTGAAATAAATAACAATAAAATAAAGAGTTAAGTACATTTTTGGTCCTTGTGGTTTGGTGCGAGTTCACTTTTGGTCCAAAATTCAAAAAAGGTTCACTTTTGGTCCAAAAACATAGTATCGTCACATTTTTAGGTCCAATTCCGTGAATTTGCAACTAAAATTTTTGGACCAAAAAGTGAACCAAAAAACTATGGTCTTTTGGCCTAAAATTGTAAACGAAACTATGTCTTTGGACCAAAAGTGACCGAAGAAACTATGTGTTTTTGGACTCAAAACACAAACTTTTTTTTATTTTTGGACCAAAAGTGAGAAAATGCACTAAACCATAGGGACCAAAAATGTACTTAACTCTAAAATAAATTACTGAAAATTAAAAGAGTTGGAGATATTGTAGAATATCTTAACACATAAATGGAAATAAGGAATCAACTTAGGTAACTATTTAGAGATGGAAAGTATATGGTTGGATGAACACTTAGAGAGAAAAAAGAAAAAATAATATTAGTATTGAAAATGTTGAGAAAAGAAACAAACCAACACCCTCTCCATGTTTGAAGAGGGTTTTAAATATCCTAGCAAAAACGTCCAATGGCTTTATGTGTTATGGGCATACTTATATATCAGTGGCCCGGTTAGCTTAATAGCATAACATTACTAATTACTACAAGCTATGACTACATATATTTTTTTTTTTTTTTAGAAGTGAATGATAACTTCTTTTCAGTATTTCTAACAATCTCCGCCTAAAGGAGGTCACTCAATTTTACAAAAAATTTAAACTTAGCATACTATGCTTTCCATTCGTCTTTAGACTCGTAAGTCTTTAACTCAACAAAAATTAACTGTGATTTTATGATGATCATTGACTTTTGATGTGAGCTATGTTCCTTTATTTGAAATTGAATTGGTAAATGTGATCTCGAACACCTTGAGATCATTAACCTAGTATAATCGCGCTTTCAACCGATCATGTTAAACTTTGCCATCTTCGTGAACTTGTGACTTCTGGACCGACATGCTCATCACACTTTCGTTGAATTGATATCTTGAAAAGCTTTTAATAATGCATCTTTCTTAATTTCTTTTAGCTTTAACCCTTTTTGCTTCAAAGAAGGACGTATGGTAATCAGAGTAGCTGAATTCCTTTAAAAACATGTACTTGAGCTTTCATAATGTCTTTATATTTTTTGGTTGGGTATGAGCATGTGGCTATGAATCTTGTGAGTCAGCTGGAATTAGGTACCTCTATCACCATCTTTAAATATTCCTAAAATAAAATAGTTAGCTATAAAGTAGGAGGGACTAAAATCGGCTTTGTCATTCGCCCTTGTATGGTTGGACATTAACCTTCCGAAACCGTTAGAAACGGACCTGTGATCAGATAGATTCAATTTAAGAAGAATCTTCTTGACAGGATTTCCAGCTGTAGTATTGAATCTTTCTAACACATATGTATCAGATTCATCAAACTCAGCATGTTCTCATTATCGGAACGTCTCAAAGCAAACAGCATGATAAGAGTGAACCAGTAAGTTACTATCTCACCGATTGAAATAAAAAATTGATTTGAAAATTAATCGACGTGGCACTTGCTAAAGTGTTTTTGTGACACATCGAGAGTGTTAATCATTTCAAAAATTCATTAGCAATCATTAATTCATAACCTATAACAAGTTTGATTCTTATAGAATCGCACCATCATTTCTTTCCAGTTGTCACAAGTTTGATTCATATAAAATCGCACAAGTCACCTACCATGAGCTTGTTTGATGTTGGCTCAAGCAGGATTTCCATCTTCATAGTGAATGAAATTACTCGGATGTTCTGGCAAAATCACAAGGATAATGCGTAGGACTCTTAATATGTTAACTTGTTATTCACATTGTGTAATATAGCAAGCATGATTTACAATTGCCTATTGAGATTTAAAGATGATTCACTTTGGCTCTAGACTCAATAGTTTACTTTGTTTTTAGTGATCGACGAGGCTGATCAAGACAGCCACCGATTTTAATACCAATAACCTCGTGAGTTTGAGAAAGTTATAGAAATGCGTGTAATCTTTGTGAAAAAGAACAAGATCTGTTGAGAGACTCTTGAGTGGCTAGTGATGAGGATTTCATAGCGTCCACTGGTCTGATTCCATTACAGTCTTCAATGTCAGATAACAACTAGTGTTACTGACAAGATTAATGTATTGACCCGGTTTCTGCCTAATGTATGGAGGGCATTCTTTCTTTTTCACCCTTTATCCTTTCATTTCTTTTTCATTCTTCACACCCCTTCAATGCTTACCGATATTTCATAACTAACACCTTATGGGTTAGTTCTCAATTGTTAGCTCCATCCTCAGTTCACATTTATTCCCGATTCTCACTTTTTCTCCTTTTATATCATACCTATAGGACTTTCTCCACTAAATAGTGGAAATCCCTGGGTATAACCCCGGTTCCTGGCTGATCATTTGGGATTTTGAAATACCTATGCCTAACCGCCTTAAAACTCCATAAAATTTAATTAAGTACATGGTCGTTCTTTTGGGTATTCCATCACAATCAAAACCAAAATCATTGAAAGTTCAATCAAATGTTAGATATAAATATCAAAAGATTTAACACTTGAGAGTTTTCATCATCACTAAAATCCTCCCCCCCCCCCCTAACATGTGAATCCGTAATCGTAGTACATGCAAGGTGTTGGAGTGCATTGGAGTCCCATTTATACGATCCATGTCAAACTAATTATGATTCTGTATTTAAGTCACATTTCTCCCCCTTATCCAAAATGTTAATCCCTTGATATTTTGGATATCAATTGATTAAACGTTCAGGGACAAAATGTTACATAATCACGAAAAGGAACATATTAATGCTCCCCCTCACGTTTTGAGGGTATATAAGACTGTGCTGAGTATAATAATTTGAAAAATTTTAAATTTACTTAGAAATTCTTGAAAATTTTATACTCAAGCACACCTTATTTTCACCATAAGTCTATACTACATATATACAAAATCACAAGTTTATGATATACAAAATGACCTTTAAGATATGAACATAATATGACGAAGTCATATTGTTCTTTGCAGCAGTCTGAGGTCAGTTCCGTAAAGTCTACCGCCAACAAATTTCTCCAAACTCCTTATCATCCTCCTTTCCTTTAGCAGCTTGTTGATGTCCTTGATCATGAAATGAGCTCTTTTCTTTTCCAATGTACTCCATCTTCTCTTCGCAAGAAACTCTCATGTCGATATTCCTTGGTAATGCTTCGATGCGAAGAAAGAAGTCTTGTTAATGTGCCATCACTGAACTTGTACAGTTTGTCGGAGCGCATCAACCTGTTCCTCTTGTAGTCGTCAACATAAATGAATCCTTGAGGGTCTTTGTATGGAGTGTACGGGTGCCTTTTTATGAGATCTGGTCTTGTAGTATCAGGCTTGGTACGTTGATCTTCCTTTTGATAACTTATTAACTCTAAGATTGAAGATCCTCGACTTAAATCGCTTCTGAATAACCAGACTTCTAGTGAACTCCTTAGGTATATTGCGAAGTCACAACATCAATCCCTAAAAGATTTGTAAGCCGATTCATAACCAACAAGAATTAACATATCCTCAGGTACTCATTGATCTGAAGTCGTGGAAATTTAACATACTTGAATCTTATAATACGTTATCACTCTTCTCGACTACAATCTCTTCTAAGTACCCGTATCTATGTTTCCTCATTACCTTGACATGAGTGACCTTGCAAAATACGTATTTATAGAATATACATCTCCTCTAAAATTTAATGCCTCTTGCATATGCATAAAGGACTATCGTTTTTCTCTCTAATTTGAGATACCCCATAACGCATATCTATCATAAGCAACTTTAACAGGACTCCATATGTTTGAAACCATGTCTTCAATGCCTGGAAGATCATACTGAGCGGCCTTTGTCTTGGTGGTAGACGTCGTGTATATCATAGTTGAAACTCCTCCTTGTAGATACTTGAGATCATTGTTGATGAAGTATTCAAATGGTACTCGTTGACGTTTTCCATGCGTGATCAAAGGAAGGGGTTTGGAAAGATCAAATGGGTAGTCACCACCTTCAGGATTTTCCCAATTAAGCTTTTCTGAAAGAGCCTTGTAGCATTCTTCAAAGTCATATTCTAGTTCAGCATAATTAGAGCGGGTACCTTTGAGTAGTCTGAATGTTGGTCCTAACAGGATTTCTTAAGTAAAATTCTTAATTTTTAGCCCATTCAAGATGTATCCAGAGAATTCTATTGGAGTGCTCATCAATTCATCAAAGTCCTTTAACGATTTATCAGTAGAAGTAGAAGCTGCTAGAGTCATCAACCAACTTTGGGTTGGTCCTTCCTGAGTAGTCTTGCTAATATTCCAGTCAGGGTCAGTGGGTTCTTGACGTGGTGTAGGTTTCTTAAACCAGTCATGTCTAGAAGCAGTCTCATTCCTTGGTTCATTTTCATTATGACCCAGATTCCTTTCTTAATCTTGTGGCATGTCTAAGTCTGCAACCTCGAACACTGGTTCCTCTAATTGAACAGAATTTCCAAAAGATTTCAGTTGATACTTGGTGCCTTTAGAAGAGCCAAAACGTTGAATCTTTCTTTTTCTGACCTGTGGTTGGTTCTGCATATTTGCTTGTCTTTCTCTTCTTTGACCCTCGGCCTGATCCAACAGAAGGGTCTTCATTTTTATCCTTGTCTTTTCAGCCACACTTCAATGAATATACATCATAAGAGAAGAAGAAATCTTTATCGAGATCGTAAGATTTTTTCAAACTATCATAGCAATCTCAGTGTTCGAGAGCTGCCAGATATGATTCACTTTTCTCTATTTTGTCGATGAGGATCTTCTTTAACTCAAATTCAGTAAGTGTTGAAGCAGCCTCATAAGTATAATGTGGTTGAGAGGACACATTTGCTAGAGTAACTTCATCACGTAATTCTTTAATCAACTTTTCGATCACAGGTGGAGCGAAGTTAGACACTTCCTTGGGCAGAATCTGAGGCAGTTGATCTTTTACTTGCTCTTTGATTCTTGTCGTGAGAGACTCTGAAAGGAATTTCATGAATTCTTCTCTGGTTTCTCCCAACCGTGTGTCTAGATGTTCATCAACTAAAGTTGTCACTTGAGTGTGTAGAGGGTCTTTTTTAAGTTCAGCAACTTCTTTTTCCAATGTTGTTATTCTATCGTTGAATCGAAAGACTGATGCAAAGTCAGGAAGTGTAGATAGAGGATTTGTAGTTTCAATTGTCGGTGGTGGATTGGGTGTTGTCAGTATTGGTGGAGGAGTGAAGGTTTGTGATGATTGAGGAATGTTTGTGTATACAGGTGATGATTCAGTGATAACAGAAACCGGTATTGTAAGAAGAGTGGGTGCCTGAGTTCTTGGGACTTCATGGTGGACATGAACATCTAGTGGAGAAACAATTTCTGCATCAGCATGAGGAATATCTGAAAAATTTAGGAATTTGGATGCCAAGTCGGATGAACGAGAAGAACTAGTAACAGGAACTTCAGTCTTCTTCGTAACAGTAGAAATTGTTACATGAGCATTTTCAACAACTTGTTCTTGAGTAGTCTCTAAATTTTCATTCCCTTGTTGAGTGTCATTCATTTCAGCATTAGCACCCTCACCTTGAACAACCTCTTTATCAGTCTGAGTGCGTTCTTTCAATCTTGCATCAACATCATCATCAAATTGGTAGGTAGTATCATCCATTCCCTTTTCTTCATCACTTTTAATCACATCATCACTTTCTGATTCCAGATTATCATCATCTTTATCATCAGTGGGAGTATGAACAAACTCCTCCTCTTCTTGATCATCATCTTCAGATTCTTCTTCTTGCTCTGAATTAGATTCTTGCTCGTCACTCTCATTCTCCTGCTCACTGCCTTCATTACTTGATTCTTGTTCATTTTTGCTGTCGTCTTCATCATTTCTCCACGACTCATATTCACTCTCAGTAGAGTCATCTTCTGTCACATCGGGAACCCCTGGTTTATCACCAGTTCCTTCACTTGTGACAGTAGGTGTGATCTTATCGAACACAAGGTGTTTTTGCAACCGTACCAGAACCCCAATGGTGTGTCTAGTGAACGTACCCTTAAGCCTTTTCTTTCTTAACTTCTTCATCTGAGCTTCCTCTGTCAAAGCTACTTCATATAGCAATTCAATTCCTTTCCCACGAGTAACATCTACCTTTTCCTTTTCTTACTTTAGACTTTGTTTTCCAAATGAGCCTCATCAGATGTATGACACCTGTTGCTTGGGGCATAGTTGTAGACTAATATTTCTTGGCAGGTCTCTTAACCAATTGCCTTTTAGTGACAATTCTTTATCTACAGGAGCTATAGATCACTATTTAACTTAGATGAGACAAAGCTTTTCATAAATTTTTTGACCATCTTAGAGAGTACAGGCACCTGTGAGCCATAGCTAGATAAGTCTTGTACGCTTTACTTTCCTTCATCGCTGGACCGGTCAAACATTCAAGGAGAATAGCTCCATAGATCCGAGTTGATTCTTTTGCAGAGAGAAATCTTAAGGAATTAATCAAATATTCATCTTTGGAGGTGTGCAATCCAATTTTGTTTCTCCATAAAAGTGACTTTTACTTTAATTGAGGAAAGTGGTGATGATAGCTTTGGAGATCGAGGTAGAGAACATCATTTCTTGCTTTTTGTAGACTTTGTTTTTAATCTGGTAGATGAAGTCTTCCCAAAGTAATTCCACATAGTCTACATTTTTCTAATAGAACATACCCCAAAGGATTTGAGCTCTAGAGAGACGAAGCTTGTCAAGACCACTAGTCTTTCCAGATAAACCCCGATTGATAAAAGCAGTAAAAGTTCTCTAGGGTTGATGCATCTGATCGACAACAACAACATTAAGTGAATTGATCTCCCCAGTATGACCGAGTTCTCTTAGAAAAGACACAGTGTCTTCTTCAGAAGGAAGGGGATCAAAGTCTCTACCCGGTACTCTTGGGAAAATCTGAAAGATATCTCTGAAGACTTCTAAAGTAAGTTTGAATCGTCTCTTCTTATCAATCTTGAATCTGTAGAAGGTGTCATGTTTGTACACAGAATTCCAGAATTGATGCATGTACACTTCAAGGACATCCGCATTGATGAGAAATGCAGGATAGCATGGAGTGAGAGCGATAGCATCTAAAACAACTTGAAATGTGGGTTCTCTTAGTGTCAATCTGTGAGGGATTCTTCCATTGCATTTTCTGATGTCAAGTCTATTCTCCTTGGGAACAAGCTCAAGATCAAGCTTGGTTTGTTGAGCAGTGATGGATGACATTATTCTGCTCAGATTTGTCACATACAATTCATATACAAACACATATAAGAAAAGATAGACAATTTAGACCATAATGCATGATTATTAATGCATACAGATTTACAACAGGAATAAGGCAAACAATTACCGGCAAATAAATAAAAGATACACATGCACACAATGCTAAGAACTAATACATATGCAAAAAGGAGAGACACACAATCCTATACCACATTAACTATAGACCCACTAATGAAATCAAGGCAAATACAAAGGATATCTAAGGAAAATTAGACCTACATTAATCACTAAGTGACAAGATAGGGAATAATTAAACTTAGATTAGGTTATGGGATTGGATTTACCAAGATGGCGAGATTGAGTTCAACAAGAAAAAAAAATCAAGTATAGTTCGGCCTATAGTGTGTAAAATTCGCTCGGTGTTAAGGAAAATCATGTATAATTTGGCGGTTTTAACAAGCTATGTATAGTTCGCCTGTTATAGTCACATGTATAATTCGCCTGTTATGAATGTATGTATAGTTCGCCTGTTGAAAACTACGTATAGTTCGCCTGTTGTAAACTATGTATAGTTCGCCTATATAAAACTATGTATAGTTCGCCTATTATAAACTATGTATAGTTCGCCTATAGTAAACTATGTATAATTCGCCTCAGTAAAATGAGAACGTATAGTTCGCCTGTGTAAACATTTGTATAGTTCGCCTGAGCTAGTTTTACACTAACCTTTTACATCCTTTTCCATCATCTAAAATCACTTAAACATGATCATATAGCATCTATGAGTCATTATAACATTTTTATTTCATGAATTAACCACGAAAATCTTGAAATATGTCAAGTTCGAGCCATATGAACACGAAGACCCAAGATATTCAAGATACATCATACAAGCAGGTTTAATAACACACAAATGCACTCAATCATTCATTATATCAGTTCTAAACCTAAACCCATAAACTTTTTCAAGTTTTTGCCCATTTTTTACCATTTTTGACATCAAGATTCATTCGAAACATGTGATATAGTTAACCTTATCAAAAACTGTTATGGGTACAATAACTAGACCCCTATAGGACCAAAACCCCTCAAACAATTTCAGATTCCATACACTTTTCAAGGTGATGCAATTTTAATCGACTTTTAGGGTTTTTCGAATGAACAGACATGATTTGGTCAAATTATAGAAGCATTAGCATTAACATGTGTACCTTTTAGCTTAAAAACGTGGATAGAACAAATTCTTGAAGGTCTTAAAGGTTAACAATGGAGGAAATAGAGGTTTATATTGTGTGGTGTGTGTTCGGAGTGGTGAAAAGAAACGGGGTCAAGGGTATTATTGTTTAAATCTTTTAAGATTTGGCATAAATGCCCCCTAAGGTTTAATAATGTTTTAACTCTTCTTTAAAACTATTCCTAAGGCAAACTGAAGTTTCCTAAGTGGCAAAACTAGTCCCTAAGGTTTAGTAATACAAGAAAAAGTCTCACATTTTGCATTAATACCCCTAAAAGATTAAACATATAACAAATAAAGCCCGATTGAGTTAAAATTAATTAACTCCCCTTGAAATATTCTCCCGATATCATTAAAACCTTTTCTGATTGACACCTTATTAATTATGAAGAAGATGATTTTGACAGTTTCTCCGCCTCAAATAATGACCCGTTTTCTATTGAAAGAGCTGTAGTGTTAGTTATGGTTCAAAATTTTCCCTTAGAAATCTGATGATCAGTTGAATCTAAAAGTTGATTTATATTGTAGTTTTGAAATTCCAACACCCAAGAAAATAAGATTTCTCTTATTTTGACACATAAGCGCATCTGTCAACGTACACTTAGGTTTAAAAGATCACAGTTTGTGATGCAACAACTTAATCACCAGCCTTTGTATGTCAAAAGTAGAACCCTGCCCCTGAGAAAAAATTACCCGTTGAAAGTTCAATCTCCTTTGAACGGGATAACTTGCCTTTAAAGAGATGATGACCGGTTGAATCTGAAATAATAGCAAGCCATGTTTGCATGTTTTTGAAACTTTGAAACTTCTGCTCGATCAGACTTTATTTACAACATCCTCGTATCCATTATATAAATGACATTTTCCCTATAGGAAGGCCGTAAATGTTATCAATTTTCATAAGACATGCTAATATAAAAATTTTTATATTTTTCTTATTTTTTAATTAAAATTTTTGTTTTTGTTTTTGTAAAATGTTATAAAAGGAAAATATTTTTTGAATTTTTATGTTTGCATATATACATATATATATATATGATATGAGTTACCACCATCACTCGTCTGTTTCCTTTGCCAAACGTTTCAACATTTCTAGAGACATGCTTTTCATACCTAGTTTATCGATCAAGAAGTTAAATCTCTCTCGAGGCAAAAAGTTTAGTAAAAGATTCCAGCCAGTGTGGTATTCAAGCTGGAAACAAAGTATAGATCCACGATTCCATCTCCAGATTGCTCCTTATGAAATGGGTAGCGAATATCTATGTGCATGCTCTTGAAATGTTAACATTGTTTGCAGCATAAAAGCAATCGCACTCTTATTTGTCGCATACATAGGGGATCTTATTGAATTGAAAGCATAATCTTTTAGCTGTGAATGCATCCAAACAGTATTTTGAAAAGCAAACACCGCAGATAATCAATATAATCAGCCTCTGTAAATTCCGATATTGGGCAGTTGCTCTTTTGGCTTCTTAAAAACGTCTCATCAACACGTTTGTTACCATAAGAACTGAGCACTCCTGATGTACTTACGTCTAGTTGTCCTGACACCCCACCCGCGTTTCGGCATTCTGCATAAGCTGAGTGACATAATCGGTATCCTTCGATTACCATATGAACTAATGTTAATATGTTCCGTTAAGGAATCAAACAGATCCTTTTCACACCGCATGTTAGTGGCTTTTTCGGAAGGCTTAGCCTGATATCAGTGCACATAAGCAGACTATCATATTTTAGGTCAAGTCTACTGTCTGTAAATACAATTAAGGATCCAATCATGCCACAGTAAAGTGTAGCATCAACTTGTTTTTCCCCTGTAGATCTTTATTCTAGTTTCTTTTTTTCAATCATGGGTGTGTCTACAAAATCAGTAAAATGCAAAACCATAGTTTTTTAAACAATTTCAGACAGCGTAATTTAGATTGGGTTTATATGAATGGCCTCTAGGACTTTGAGAATTTGTATCCTAAAAAGAAGACATTTTGGCCACCAACCAACGACATCTTGAACTTAGAGGTCATCTGATTAAGCAAACACATTAACACATGCAATGAAATAGTAGAATGCAAAAATTATATCATCAAGATAAATTTGTACCAAGTTAATATGTCGTTTCCGTTTCCATTCTCACAGCATGCCATGTGAAGAGTGTTGGATCAACTAACAGCACCTTTGGAGAATTGTTGAGAGATAAGGAAGCTTGACAGCATATCATACCATGCACGTGGTGCTTGTTTTAGACCGTAAGAATGAGCCTTTTTGAGGCTTGTACACATGTATGGGTTTGTCCTATTTAACAAATCCTTTCTGGTTGAGAACGTAGACCTCTTCTTGATCCCGCCATTCAAGAAAGACGTTTATGAGACACCATTTTGGTAGATCTTCAAATCTTGTGAGCGGCATTTGCTACAAGAGACGAATGACCTCTATTATAGCAACCAGTGCAAAATAAATCCTCGAATTGATTCTTTCTTCTTGTCTGAATTCTGATCAACGAGTCTTTCCTTTATTTTTAAACCCCGCCAAATTCATCTGTCCATGGTCCTTCTGAGCTTATAATCACACTGCTATTTTTCAGCTTGATCAAGAATACTTTATCTGGACACGGCACCAATTCCTAAACTTTAAGTCTTTCAAATTCATGAGATTTCCATCTTTGCATTTGCATACGATCCCTGACGGATCTTCATTGCTTGTTTGAATTTGTTTAGGTTCTACCTAGAGTAGGGAAGGCATCAAAATAACACCACAGTGGCATCATTTCAAGTTTGCTTCCTGTATGATTAAAGAGCGAGAAGGAGCAACCGATCAACGTTTGCTATAAGGATGAGTCCTAGGTCCATCTACCTAAGGTGTTTCAAATGGAGTATGGATTTGTCTCCCAATAGATGATGATCTTTGAGAAGTTTGAGTCTTATTAGGGAGATTCGTTAAGAGGAATCATCATGAAATGTTGGTAGTATGTGGTGATTTCTTTAAAACCTAAGAAATGATTAAGAATGTTCTTGTTCTTGTGATGAGGGAATACTTGTTGATGGAGCATCCTGGTTAATGGAAGCTAATACTTCAGCTCTTGGAGCAGCAGCTTCTTGAACTGGAGAGACAGCAATTGTTGGAGGATTAAAGTATTCATCAAACATTGGTTGAAACAAACGATCCCAATCATCTCTTATTGGAGGCAAGCAAAGGTTGTTTGAGGAACAAGGATTGAACCGAGGTCCATGTATAGATGGTACCGGGAGTCATATATAGAAGCCCTAGGTCCGGTAACTAAATTGTTCAGAAGCCATTTAATAGTTAGCATCCACTCGAACTTTTTATAATTGTTTCATGAAATTATCCCGGGTCCATTCCTGTTGTAGATTCTGAATGCTTTCCGTGCAGGCGTGGCGTAACCAACGAAAAACCCATCGTCTGTCTGCTTTTTGCATCAAATTTAACCAGAGACCTCCTGTCAAGTGTAGTGGATATAACAAGTGTAACCAAAGACATGAAGGAATGATAAGTCCGGTTTCTTGTCTTGCATAAGCTCGTATGGAGTTTTGTTATATCGGTGATGAATCAAAGAACGATTTTGGGTGTAACAAGCTGTATTGATAGCTTCGGCCCAGAGAAATAATGGAGCATTAGAAAATATCAGCATTGTTCGAGCGGCTTCAACAAGAGTCTGATTTCGCCTTTCGACAACATCATTTTGGCTGATGATTTGCTAGCTATAGAAGTTTGAGTGTGGATGCCAAACCATTTTACATACCATTCCAGAAGTGTTTGATGACAAATTCGGTTCCAATAGCAGTTTAAAAATTCAGACTGTGGCAATTCAAAACAAACTTGAATGTTTTTTAATACAATGATGCTGGCCGCAGAGCATCCATACCTTTTATCTCAAAAATCTAAAACCCAGTAAATCTTGAGTAATCGTCGACTATCACTAAGATATACCTTTTCCCATTAATACTAGCCACACGCATCATGCCACACAAATCCATATGCAAAAGATATAGTTTCTCTTGGTTAGTGTCTTCAGCTTTAGGTTGATGAGAGGATTTTTTTTCTTTTCCCTAATGCACATGCTGAACACAAATGATCTTTCTAAAATTTAAGTCTAGGAATTCCTCGTGCAAGACCGTCTTTAGCTAGCTTGTTCAAAGTACCGAAGTTGAGATGAGATAATTAACGGTGCCAAAAACCATCTCTAAGCTCATTGACGCTTTTGGATAGAAGACATATTCGGAGATATTTAGCATGTCATCAAGAGAAATTGTGTACAAATTTGTGTCTCGGGACCCTGAGAGTAGATCAACACCTTCTAAATTACGAATAAAGCAAGTGTTTTTCCGAAATGCAACTTCAAGATCCGCATCACAAAATTGACCAACAGAAAATAAGTTATTTCCAAGTCCTTAACTATATACCATTTTGATTTTTATTTTTTTTTTTTTTGAGATAACAACGTTTCCCAGCTGATAGTCACCATACCCCATAATCCTTGCAATTTGGTCGTTCTCGAATCTAACTGTACCCAGAAATTTACTGACAAAGTTCATGAGCTGAGAGCGATTCCCTGTTATGTGTTTCGAACATCCGGAGTCCAGATACCAAAGTACAATCTGGACAACCTGTCATGACAAGAGAAGAAGACGATGGAATATCTATTGCATTGGATCCCCAAGTTTGATTGGGTTCCGAGTGGTTAGCATTTTTAGATTCTACAATCTTAGCTATTTTACTCAAACCTATGTTTTTAACATTTTTGGGTTTCTTGCTATAGACTTTTATCTCTGGTTTTTGTATTTCATCTGAGTGGGAAGTGGTTTGCTTAGGAGGCACTACGTTAGTTGAGGTGATCCTAGTTAAAGGGCACGAGTTACCAACTATAGTGAAGGTTCTGCCTGTTGGTTTCCACTTAAATCCTACTTCAATGAATACATACCCTGTAGGTTTCTAAATATTTTGTTTTTTATGTTTCTTAGCAGATTTAGTATGATTATTCCCATTTTGCACAAGATCAAGAAGGCATTTATCATGAACACCATCAAACATAGATTTATTTCAAGTAGCACAGAGAATTTTAGAATTCGCATTTGACAGTGAATGCTTAACATCAACATCACAAGCAGGTTTAACAACACGATTCATTTTATTAAGTTTCCTAGGTTGGGCTTCTACTTTATTCTTCTTGTTCCTACTTGGTGTTTGCGAGATCCTATCATTCCTTTTATTGCCTGGAGGCTTTGATCCGCAAGTACTAGTAGAACACTTCACTCCTGTAGAAGACAACACAGGTGTGTTAGAATCTTATGTATTTGAAGACTCTACCTGTTTAATGTTGCTTGAGGATGTGAGAGGTTCAGCAAACCTAACTTTCTTGACTTTGTTCATGGGTGTGATAGCAACCTTCTTAGGACTAGGTGTTATCGCATTAGGGCACGTATCTTGAACATATACAAGCAACTCCTGAATTCTTATGGCATACTTATAGGCAAAGTCTAACTCACTATCTAAAGGTTGTTTCGCTTTAGCTTGTTCGACTATTTCCTAAAGAGTATTAGCTTGTTCTTGAGTGTGTCTAAGATAATCTATGTGAGCATCCCTATTTTGCAATAACCTAGGAGGCAACGGTACTAAATCAAGCTTGAACATGCCTGGAGCGATAGTGGTGACAGAAGGTGTGTGTACAACATTTTCAACAATTTCTTTCCCTTTTAATTTTCGTAAATCATTTTTCAATGATGTTATCACAGAAACCTTGTCTTAAATTTGAGCTTTTAAATCCTCATTTTCCATAGATTTTAAGTTCAGTTTGTTAATTAAAGAGTCACGTTGTTCTTTATGACGAACACATGTCTGTTTGATTAAGTCAAACTGATCTTTAAAAATCTGTTTCACATGATTAATTTCATTACAAAGACGTTCGTTCTCAGAAAGCAATTTTGCCACACTATTTTCTAGTTCCTTATTTATAGGCTCAAGATCACATTTATCATGATTAACGTTCTCTTCCTTGGTATTCTCTCTCAAAGATTGAATAGTATCCTTTTCACTTACAAAGGTTCGTGTCTTTATCTTTGTAGCCTATTCTTTCAAATCATTGACTTCAAAGTATTCTTGAATTTCAACAACATTTTGATTAACGCAAGATTCATTGTTTTGAAAAACTTCTTGTTGTAATTGCATTGATGCTTCGAGAGAAATACAATGTTTTTCAAGTTGTGAGTAATTTTTCAAAAAATCATTATATGCTTGTTTTGATTTGGAAAGCTCAGCATCAAGATTCAAACACTTTTCATACAATTTACACTCTTGCATTTCCATATTCACAGAATCGTTATTCAAAGACATAGAATTCATCACAGTTAACGATACATCTTGAGACATGATTTTTTGTAAGAGTCGATCATTTTCCAAAAGAATTTCTTTCTTAGCAATTTCCAAACATTGTTTATCAACTGAAGACTGTGTGAACAGACCACTTCCATATTGGTCAAAACTTTTTTACTTTCGTTATTCATTTAGAAGATCTTTATTACAAACACATTGAAGATGTCTTTTTAAAAGATTTTAAGAAAGGAATAATTTTCATTGTTAAAGGGGTAAGTAGTTTTGTATGTCTCAAACCGCCCCCCATTCCACCTTCTCAAGCAGTAGGGGTTTGCCTCTTCTTCACCACGGAGTCAAACAGGTAAGGTGGAATTTAAGGTTTTTAAGGCTTGCATTCACCAAACTCACCTTAGGTAGTTCACTGGGAACATCCACTATGACAGGTGGTGTGTAAGGAGGTTCAGTGGTTGGATTGAGTATATGGAACCAAAAGGCTTGTTCAGCCGATAATTCTTGTTGTGGAGAAAAACGTTTTCCTAAATCTTCAGTTAGTCTATTTAATTTTTCATAATCGATAGTATTTAAAATGAAGAAATTTCTTTGCAATAACTCAAGAACCTTTGCTATTTTAGAACATTTTTGATGCGATCTCTTCTTCCAAAATCCATGTTTTCATCACATCAATCACAGACATAGCAACATGTACAATTAGACATAACAACACCACATTACAATGTAAGGTTGGTTTTATCCGCTGAACTTTCTTAAGATAAAATGGATTTTGATAACCTAGAGCTTGTTTATGTGTGTTATCATAAAACGCTTGTGGCTTAGTTAACATGTGCACTGTTTGGGCAGATTGACCCACTTTACAGATAATATTATCAAGTTCCTTAATCTTCTTTTTCAATCAATTTCATTTTTCTATTATTTATTCACTTTTTCTTTGGATTCATTTTGAAAACTGAAAAAGTTTGCAATACATATTCCTTTTCGTTGATTTACGGACACGTGCAGTCAAAATAGGATTTGTTCCTCCACATGTTTTGGAGTTAGATACTACTGGGCCCCTCGATGATTTGAACAGATATGTGTATGGCCGCACCCAAATGTAATTAAGATGATACTTGATTAATTTGGTAATCTAGTTCAATGTCTATATCAAGAAATAGAATCGTTAAGCTTTAGAATGACTCATTATCAATATCTAATGTTTAACATAGTATCTATAACAAAAGGATGATTGATATCTAAACCATTTAAAATACGATGTTTAAGAAACAATCCTCATATGTTTCTGGGGGCATTGGCGTGTTGCTAGACGCTAACCTTTGCTTGTATTATTACTTGATTATTATGACGTGCGCAAGTGGGAGCTGTTGGAGTATGCTCGTGTCATAATAAAATAATATACAGCTAGACACATGTAAGCCTATGGGGTCACACACATATACACTGAGGTACCACTTTATATATCGTGTTTATTGTATTTACGGTATATAAACAACCTACGTAGGATCAATATTGGGCTTATAATAACTAAGTAATGTACTTAGTTTATTGAACTTGGAAATAAAATGGGAAGCCAAACCAAGCCCATAAGAGGGGCCGGTCTAGGGAAGGATTAGAGAGGATAAGGATTAATTTTTTTTTGGTAAAATATATGTGAGAGATCTTCTCATAATGTGAAAATATGTTACTAAAATGGAGACTAAAATTGGAACCGAAAACTATGTCTTTGGACAAAAGTGTAACGAAACTATGTCTTTTGGACTAAAAGTGGAACAAAACTATGTCTTTTGGACCAAAACCAAACCTTTTTTGAATTTTGGACCAAAAGTGAAAACGCACCAAACCACAAGGACCAAAAATGTACTTAACTCTAAATAATTATGCGGGCTCGAACATTGTGAGCCATGAGCGTACACACACATATACACAGAGGTACCACTTTATATATCGTGTTTATTGTATTTACGGTATATAAATAATCTACGTAACTCGGGATCACTATTGGGCTTCTAATGACTAAGTAAAGTACTTAGTTTTTGGACTTGAAAATCAAATGGGAAAGCTCATTCAACCCATTAAGAGGGTCGGTTTATGAAGGTGTTTTAAGGAGGGGATAAGATCAATTTTATGTTATAAATATATGGATATCTTCTCATAATTTGGTCAACAATTTACCAAAACTCTCTCCCCATCTCTCTCCTTTATTTCATACGCTACAAAGGTAATAACCGTTATTGTTTATTTGATTAATCATATGACTCTATGGATCCAATTATGGGTGATTAATCCGTTGCGTTTGATATATAATAATATGTTATTTTTGTCTAATCACCTATAGTTTGTTACATCTGTTACTATGTTTCATAGTTGACATTTAAATGTAAACTTCAACAACAATTGCATCTAGATAACCACTTAATTTCCAAATAAGTCAAATCCATACTTTAGTTGCTTAAATTGGCGAGAAAAAGATGAATTCTGGTTTAGCTTACACCATTGGTCCATCAAACAAGCACGAAAGGTTGTTGAAGGATTTAGAAAAATAGCTTACAATGTTGAAGAAAATGTTGTGCTGGGTAGAGATGAATGATGTTGGTGTTTGTTTTTGAAGTTGGATGTTTAAGTTTTAACTTGTAGACCATTAGATCTTGTTATGGCATGTGTATTTGGAAAGTTTAAATCAACTTTTGTTTAACTCTTATGCACGTAATTGCACTAATGTTGTGTCATCTTGAATAGTCAAAGCATACAAAATGAAGGTTTGTGGACTCTTGGATTAAAACCATACCAGGTTGGCATTCATAAATCAAATTATCTTGACAAGGTTAACAATTGTATACAACACTTCTAACAAAGCTATTTGACTTACTAAGACATGCCAAAGTAAACAAATACTCTTTGCAACATTAAATACATAGCATACAAACTATGAAGACCCACTATCCAAGGGAAATACCTTAACCATATTTTTCTTTGTAATGTTAAGATAGTGATTTGATTGATTAGGAGAAAATGCAGAAACACTATGACGTATCAAAGCCGCTCCTACGATATAATCGCTTTTCCAAATCGCTCATCCGTAAGCACTTGGTAATGAATACTAATGGAAATTATACCAGAAGGGTCTTTAAGAGTTATCGTGAGATTTCCCAGTGCATTAGGAGTACATGACTTGATTATTGAAACAAATTTCTCAAGTTTGCCATTCTTGCAAAATTTCTTGATATCTCCAAAACACCAAACTCTCGATGCACTCCATCAACATTACAAACTAGCTGGCAAGAAGCTTACTCATAATCCCCACACTAAACTAGATACGACCTCACACATAAAATCGTCATCCTCACCCACATCCTTAATAACTTTTTTAATATACACTTGTGTAGACATTACAGAGACCTCCCCACCTTCTTGAATATAAGCTAGTTTATGAAGCTTGGCCGATTGAACAAGGGAGTTGATATGCACACCATACAAAATGATGTGCACACCACAAAAATGCATATATGGTGTTGTACCATATGCATTGCAATATGATTTTGTGGTGTGCACATTACTTTTTGTGGTGTGCATATCACCTCTCCTTGAACAATGCTCACAGGACATGGTATTATCCTAACCGGCTTCTCACCACAAGTATCAATTTAATGGTTTTGAGATGAAAATATGGTTTAGGTGATGGTCGTTGTCTCAGGGAGTATGTGGGGGTTGTTGCTGGGACAGAGGACGGGGGTTAGTCAGAGATCAGAATCGTCTATATCAAGGGCTTGTTCCCATTCATGCTTTGGTGGTGTATTCATTTTTAGTGGGCAAAAACTTGATGCGTAATTTCTTTTAAATAAAACTACGCCAGGTTTTACATTTATAAAACCTTAACTACCTCAACTATTCCTACGCATTAAAGAGGTAGTCGTACCTATCGTCGTATTGTGTAGTGATTGCGTAAGTACGGGTGTCGACCCAAAGAACGGTTTGTGTCTCTAATTATCTAATTAAATTTATTATTCTACCTAAGAAAGCAGGAAAGAAAACATGTTAGAGTATTTTAGATTATTGTCTACTTGTTTTGGTGGTAAGCCTAGCTTGTCGAAAAGAGATTTGGAATAGTGGTGAACAACTAGAATTACTATGATCTCTAGTGCAATGTCTTGTCGCAATCTTAAATGGGGACTAAACTCATTAGGTCCAATTTGGTAGTTGAAACCTAACCTATGTCTACTGAGTGGAATGGGAGAACTATTCCAAAAATTACCCCACCACTTCTTCTCCACATACTGCGGGGGAGAATTATCATATTCTCAGTATACAGTTGTTAAGATATTTTTTTTTTTTAATTTATACTTATAAGATTTTACGCTTATTCAACAGGAAAGATTGTTCTAGAAAACGTTGAGGTTCTCTTTATTAGCTTGTTCTCCTATCCAGAATTGAATGCTAAGGGTTCTTCCTTATTTGGTAAACAAATTTACGGAGTTTTGGTCACTCTATTGAATCCAATCGCGCGCACAAGGTTTGGGATACACCTTTATACTACTTTTAGTGCACAGCGATCGACCTTATATCAAAACATTACAGGGAGTCCAAAGGATTTTAAAGGTCGCTCTATTATTAAAATTAATAAAAAAAATTAAACAACGAGTTCATAACATAATATAAATAGATAAATAAATTAATTATATGGCATGAACAAATATAAAACTTAACTAATAAAAAATAACTCAACAATTTATATTGTTGGGATTTGTAATGTCAAAAATAATATAATTAAATTGACCACAAAACGTTAAAGCCTTAAAACACTATTTATGTATATTTTTATATTAATTAAAGGTTGTGCGAAAATTAATATGCTCTCGATCCCCTAAGTAGAGATAACGCCATTGCAAACCCCGAAAGGTTTGCCCTATACCACCTGCTGCGTGCTCCTTTTTCCCTTTTTCTAATTGTGCGGCTAAAACCACCGAATGTAATAATCCCCCCGAATGAAGGAATATGAATTCCTTTTATACTAACTTTGAAGTTTGGCATGTGTACGAGTTCAGTCCCTGGAGTTTAAGGTGAAAAGTGAAACTTTGTAATAATTTATCCAAATAAGTCCCTGTGACAACTCATATTTTACGGCGTCACCCAGTATTTGGTTACGCCGAAACACTTCTGACGCGACATTTCATCTTTAAAAGATATTTTAGTTACGGCGTAATTAAATCACATGTTGCGCCATAACCCTTAGTCAGCAACCAAATAATTTTCATAATAAAAGATTACGGCGTAACTCAAAGGGACGTTACGCCGTAATGCCTCGTCAGCACCGAATCTTCGTATTTAATAAATAATCACGGCTTTGATTTCTTTCCTCGAATATTTTTACGGCGTAACCAGTTGTATCGTTACACCGTAATGCTATTTTAGTCATGATCTTCTTTCCATAGTAATGGTTACGGCGTAACCAATGATTGATTACGCCGCAATCGTTGCTTGAGTGACGTAGTTTGCATAAGATGTGTTACGGCGTAACCTTAATGTCTTGTAAATATTTACATTTTACGTCCTTTTCCTTTTATAAATGATAATTACTTGCATTTTATATGAAATCACAAAATAACAGAAAATATCTTGTTTTCATATGTTAGTGACATAAATGCAAGTAATTTAGGGGATAAAATGATAATAAAAAGTATTAAATATTTGATGTTATCAAATATCCCATCACTTTGATTATGCTTGCCTCAAGTAGAACTATTAGAATATTTCTTAAAAAAATTTTCGAGAATACATTCATGATATGATCTTATAAAAACTCTTATGATAGAAAACAGCAAGTCGTACACCTCAAGAAAAGGGGGATAAAAAAGTCACTCAACTCTCCACTAGTCTAAGTGTTTCATTTTCAGGGTGATCGCTCTATTGCACAGTCATAGCATGTTTCTATCATTAAGTTTGGAAAAGTACCACAAATCTACAACCAGTTAGATTAGGGTCTATTATAATTCACGAAGCGGAAACAAGGGTAATATGGTTTTTTTTAAAGGTGATAAAGGGGTTAGGTTATAATTGGGCGACACATTTAATGTGTTGTTAATAAAACAAAAAACAAATAGTCTAACGAAAATCTAGGTTGTCATAACTAGCTACTGTCACATCCATAGGTCCAAGAGTCTTAGTTCAAAAATTTGATCTTCAATAATGGGCTTTTTAAAAAACTTTAAAAGGGGGGGTCAATTCTTCATGAGTATTGGGATGACTTGGTGTAATAATGGGCTACTAGCTCTTTTTTATAATTATTGAGATGTCGTGGTGCAATAATGGGCTACTAGCTCTATTTTTTTATTATTATATTTTTTTATTTTGCACTATCTTTATATTTTTTGCCATATGGGTGGGCTTTGTTGTTTCACCCCTCTTTTCTTTCATTTTCATTCATGATTAAAATTTGAAAATGTTACAGGGGTTTAATATCTTTATTATTGCCACCTGGCAAATCAGAATTTTTATCGCCACACCCCCACTTGAGATAAACAATGTCGAAAGTGGTGATACAGGGGGTCTTTATAGATCATAACTGATTGGTCTTCCACGAATGCATAAAATTTGTGTTCCCATTCCCTCGAACCATGGACTTAAGTAGCCAGAAATTTCAACACAAAGATAACTATATACTATAGGGTAGGTTAAGGTGAAATGGTGTAACATATAACATTGGGTGTAAACATAGATTGGTTTAACAAGGGTGACTTAGGGGTGATCTTGCCTAATAATGAGTGCACAAAAAGGGTTTATCACGGTCGTGGGTCGACAAGTCAGTGTAACAATTCGATAATCACACACATATGGCTATGTTTTGGGTGATTTTTAGTGTTTCCTTCTTGAACTTTCTTTACTGCTAATCAATTAGTCTGAAAAGATATTGTACATGTCAAGTTCTAAAGTCTACAATACTACCGGCATACTCAATATTTTGGTGAATTTTTGAGCAATATGATGGAAACGGAATATTAGACATAAATCTCACCATGTATAATAAAGGGTAATGTGCATTCGGCAAAGATTAATTCTAGTTGTTTAAGAAAAATTTGTTAAAATTTTTAAAATTGGCATAATTTTAAAATAAACTAGAAAATCGAAGGCAAAACATACATCAAGTATTAATTTTACTCCCATCCCCTCACTTGATTTGTACAATGTCCCTGCTGTACATTAAGGAAATGAAAATTAAAGATAAGAGTAGAATTAAAACGGAAGACTCCTCTGGATTTGCTCGAAAATATAAAGAGACAACATGCTCTAAGCCATGCTCCAAGTCTGCTTATTCGAGCAACATCCATCATCTCAAATATGTGAGACCCCCAAAATGCGGAATATATTCGGGTCAGGGGTCATGGGGTCCACGTCATCATTACAAGGACTCTAGGATTACAAGTCTCAACCAAAACATTGAAAAGTCATACAATACGGTGCTTGACAAAATATTAAAGTTATACGCGGGCCCCCCACAAAAATTTAAAGTTACCATTAACTATGACATAGTTTAAACACAGCTGACAACGACAAAGTTTTTAAAGTCACATTGGACTTGACCAACAAAGCCACCATTTTAAACCAACACAAGAACGCCCATCCGCTTGATATCCATCGAGCTTCCAACCTTCAAAGTTAAGCATTATTACCTGAGATTAAACATGAGAAAACGTCAACAAAAGTTGAGTGAATAACATAGGTTTAAATAAATATCATAGGAACAGGAACACAAGTATATAGTAGTTTCATGGGGGGAAAAATCAAGTATTATTGCACTAAGTACATGACACTGAAACCTTAACTCTGAGCCCCTAATGTGTAAGGTATTCTGAACCTACCTCAAGTATTCAATGTAAATGCGTCACAGGCTATACAAACCTAATCATGACGGCCGGGGATAGTCTCGTCCGTGGATCCACCCATAATTCGCGCTCATTATGTGATCTAACAGTTAATGATTTCCGTGGGCAAAAAAACAAAACTAGCAGAAAGGGAACTTAGGGCAATAATAAACATATTTGTTATGATAGCATACAATTTTCATAAAATAGGCACTTGGTGTCCAATCTTGTAATCTCCATCCCCGCAATTTATAAAAACAACTTCATGGAAAAAGGGGGCTTTGTATCACGTGAAATAAAAATAGTGGAGGGTTTTGTTGTTGTTTTTTTAAAAAATACCGGGAGGAGGAAAAGGCCTTCCCTAATTAAAACAAATCTAAAATAAACACAAAAAACCCGTGGTAAAGAAGGAGCGACAAGTTAAACCCGACCTATAAAAATAATAAACCATGTTTTAGGAACCAAGCAATAATAATATATGCATACTTTTAATATTTCATTCATTATTATGAAAACATGTATATTATGAATCTCATATGACCACAAAAATTCAATGATGAGAATCCTTGCTAACTTATAAAACTTCAAATCTTTGCAATATTGGAAATTTGCCGAAATTCCTAGCTACTAATCAATGTCTAATGAATATTAATTAACTTTACCAATTGATCAACTCTTATATCTAATTACCTATATGAAATGACAACTCACTATAATTGGCGATAAACGTTATGGTCACCTTAACCAATTACAACCCATGTTGCAATGCACCTTGAATAATGTGGTTCTGAGAAACTTATCAAATGTAGGGCATAGCTGAACCCCTAAAAAAAATACGAAATATCTGGAAAAAAAAAATTCCAGGAGGTCACACATCTCATGGACAATCTCCAGTATCATTTCGTGGAATAAATATATAAGTTTTAAACCCGTCCTGAACAGCCCATTCTATGCAACTGAAAATTTTCAGACAGCAAAACTCTAGCATTTACACCAGATGTGGAAATTGACATTTGTCCCTCCTAAAATCCGTGGAAATTCAATGAGGACTTAGTTGTTGGAAAGTACATTCGATGGTAGTTATCTAAAATGTCCATGCAAATCTATCATTGCTATCGGCATGGACCCAAAGTGATGCTCACTCGAAGGACAGCCTAAATTTCGTCTCAAACAGGGTATGCAGATTTTGCCGAACATTTTCCAAACTTCAATCTTGCGCCTCCTAGGATCGTTTTTATTTAGAGTTACAAATGTCGCGCGAATTAGCGTCGCGAAGCTATGTAAGAAGGCCTATGATTTCTTTATAGGTCAAAAATTCGTCCAATCATAACTCGAATTTTCCAATGCTAACTCTCTATAATTTCTGGTCTAACTCTATACCTACTTTCCTCTTAAATCGGCACATACTAGGCATCACCAACATACATACATCCTAAATAACGCTAACCAAACATTATCTAATATACTATAAATCACTTAATAACTCAATAATTATTTTTAACATATTAAAGGATTTCTCATCTATAAATTTTATAACATCTAAATAATTACAAGTATCAAGGTAGGGATAATTTAAGGGTTTAACTTACAAGTAGAAGGTTTTTTTAATGGAAGATAGTTAAACAAAAGTCATTGTGGTCTTGCTTGCCCTATCATACGGCAGCCCCAACAAACACCAAAATCTTTATATTTTTTTTTTAACAATGGTAATTCAATAACACAAGAATAACCCCATAATCATCTTCTTAAATCATCAAAATTCTTCAAAAATCATCAAAATTAAAAAGTCTTGCATGTGGGTAATTGTTTATACCATTGGAATGAGAATGATCCAAGGATTAAAATGGTATAATTGGTTTGTTGATTTGTGGAAGAAAATTTAAGGGATTGGGTGGTAGTTGTTTGATGTTTCTACGATGATGATGGCGTGACTTAAACACGCCAACAATTCAGTTCTGCTCTTTAAGATGAAGGATGGAGAGGGAAAGAGAGACGGTATGTGTTTTTTTTTGTTATGTCTGTATAAATTTTTTTATAAAAGGGGGTAAGAAAAAAAAAAGGTAAGTAATTGATATAACAAAAATTTTATACATATAATTATGGTTGGGGTTGGATCCGGCCCAAGGGAGAAAAAGAGAGAAAACATGGCAACAATTTTATAACTTGCATTTACTTAAAGTTTTTACAATTTAATTTAGCTCTTAGCCCGACACTTTAGGTAAAAACGTAAATTAAGTCAAAAATGACGAAACTCACAAAAACATGGTAAAATCATGAAAAATGAAATAAAATTTCATTCGGGATAATTTTGTGGACACTTGGCTTCCTTGATCATTAGAAATGGATAAATGCAATCGAAACGGTAAAAGATGACAATATTTATCGTCATGGCAAATAAAATAATATAATACCATTATTTTATTAAACGATCAATAAATTGAAATAAAATATTACCTTCAGAAAATATGGGTTCTCACAGTCTGACCCTCTAAAGGAACTTTGGTCCCCCCTCAGAGTTCAACTGGGAGACGAACATTTATATGGCATAAAAGATGAGTTAATTGGCTTTTGAACTGAGTCTTCCCGTTCAAAGTGAATTCTGCACCACGGGTGAGGAGGTCCCAACGGACTTTGACGATAGGAATTCCAACTACGTTTAACTTCTTGATCTGCCTATACAACGCTTTAAACGGGTCTCTACAACAAGTACAACTTGTCGTCAACTTTAATCTCTTCCAATGGTACTTGCACATCTGACTCTGCCAAACATTTCTTAAGATTCGACACATGGAACACGTCGTGGATACAACTCAACTCTTGCGGCAATCTTAACCGATATGCCACTGGACCGATACGCTCGACAATCTCAAAAGGTCCAACGAAACGAGGTGCTAACTTTCCTCTTTTACCAAATCAGTACTACTATTTCCAAGGAGATACTCGCACAAGTAGTACTCGATCTCCAACTGAAACTCAAGAAGGTCTTCGCTCCTATCGGCAAAACACTTTTGACGGCTTATAGATTGTTAGTCTTTAACTTTCTCTAATTTGCACAATCTTTCAGTAGTTTTCTTGTACTAACTCAGCCGATTAACTGACTTTCACCAACCTTGTTCCATATCTATGGTGACAACACTACGATACGTACAATGCCTCGAATGGTGAACACTTGATGCTCTTGTGATAACTGTTATTATAGGAAAATTCAATCAACGGAAGATGAGTATCCCAACTGCCACCAAAATCCATAACACATGCCCGCAGCATGTACTACATGTTTGATTGGTTGCTGACTCTGGCATCCGTCTCAGGATGATATGCAGTACTCTATAAAACACAACTGCGTACCAACGTCCTTTTGCAAAACTTGCCATATAATGAGAATTGCAAACTACCTTCACGATCGGATGCATAATGGAACGGAACCAATATGCTTGGTTACTATTTCCTTGATGTTAAATGCGCGTGCTAGCTTATCCGTTTTTTGTAATCCTCACGGTTTATCGGCCCATACAACAAACAGAAGGGAAAGGAATTTTGGGGTAGTGAGGGGAAATTTGATGGGAGTGGCATCGGGGAGGAGGAGGGACAGGGGAAGTGAGCGGATTTGCGTCAACCTATTCAACCAATGACCCAAAATCGATTCGTAGCCCAATATGCTTCTTGAGTTATTAACCACTAGATAAATAGTTATCTTTTCATTTCCTTTCTGGGATTTCTGGTTGTTGGAGTAGACTGAAGGTTTCTGGTGTACGGCCTTCACCTTTAGACCATGTTTAACATTTATTAAACTTATCAGCTATATCTCTTTTATACCTGGCACCAATATCCATCACGCAAATCATATCATTTTACTCCGCAACGGATTGTACTGAATATCTTGAAGCATGAGCTTCGTCCATGATTACCTTCCTCAAACCTCCAGTAGAGGGCACCCAAATTCTACCAACAAAGTGGATTGCTCCATTTTCTTTACTTTCGAATTGAGCGTCTAAACCTCGCAACCCTTCGGTTGGAGACTTGAGATCCTTTGCAGCTTCTCTCTGAGCTTCTAAAATTCTGGTTCTGAGGTTAGACTGAATGGTTATACTCATTGCACGCACTTCACTCAGGCTTATGCCTTACTTTCTGCTCAAGGCATCAGCTTCTCATTTTGATTTTCCCGGATGGATAGTTGATTTCACACTTCATAGTACACTAAGAAGTTCCCAACCTCGCTCTGGCGCATATTCAAGTTCCTTTTGGTCAAAGATGTACTGGAGGAATCTGGTGATCCGTGTAATGACACTTTTTGTCCCGTTTAGAGGTTTTATGTTCCAGATTTTCAATCGCGAATACAACCGTACCCATTCAGGTCAAACCATGCGTTTGGTATAAATTTTTTCTCATGGATTTTTAATGTCCGCAGAGGCATAGGCTAATGACCTTTACCTCGTTGCATATTAGTACAACAGCAAATCAACCTGGTGAAGACGCATCACATTAGACCAACAATGTCAACATTTCTATTACAAACACACATCAGTTCGGTCATAAGGGGAAGCGAATTACCACTGGAGCATTTGCCATACACTTTTCCTTCAATATTGAAAGGCTTCTCTTGATCTGCACCCCCATACTAATCTTTAATCTTATGAGTCAACAAGGTTAAGGTTGGACTATTGGGGAGATTTTCAAGGACTGCGGTATTTCCGCTAACCCGACGGAAAGATCGGATTTCAGTACGGCGACTCGGGAGCTTTCCAGTTTTTAATGCTTCAATCTTATTGGATCCACGTGGGATACCTTCCTGATACACCACATGGCCGAAATGGACTTCTTTCCAACCAGAAGTCACCACTTAGAGAATTTTACGAAGAGCTTTTCTTTCTTAAGAAGATCTAAAATGGTTTCCTCAAAAGATTGCTCATGATCCTTTTCAGATTGAAAATAAATGTGGATATCGTAAATAAAGAGAATGACAAAATTTATCAAGGTAGGGTTTGCAGAACACGGTTCCTTCCAAATCCATAAATATGGCTGGAGTCTTGGTAAGTCGGTATGGCATGACGGTAAATTCAAAGTGAACCACTAACGGGTTCCCTGAACGCGGGTTTTGGGAATATCTTCTTCATGAACTCGTAATGGTGATAGCCTGATCGAAATCTTATCTTTGGAAAAGCAACAAGACCTTGCAATCTGGTCAAATCAGGTCATCAATACGAGGGAGGCGGTAACGGTTCTTAATGGTCAACTTATTCAACTCCCCAATAATTCAACGACTCATTTCAGGCACCATCTTTCTTTTTAACGAAACATCACAGGAGCACCATGGCGAACTACTTGGCCTAATGAAACTTTTTTGGCAATTCCTAGAGTTGGTTTGATAATTCATTCATTTCAGACGGGATGTAGACGGTTTTAGGTGCCTTAGCAAACAGGTAAAGCACCGGGATAAGATCAATGTAAAACTCAACTTCACGCATAGGTGGCAATCCGGATAAAATCATATGGGCATACACTATACCACACATCCCGTCAAAAACACCTCAGGGAATTACGCCAGCATGAATTTCATCAAGTTTTTTCACCATCCTTGATTCATAATAAGAAGATTTTGGATTGACATCCGGCCTTTCGCCATTGATGTCTAGTAACATATCACCCTACATTCCCCAACACACAAACATGCATCAGGGAAAGGATACGCACGGACGATTCTTTCAATTCTACATAATTGGGCATGATGGCGAGCTATAACCAGTCCATGCCGACATAACATCAAAACTGCCTTGCGAGTCTGGCGATGCAGGTCGATTTTAAACACATGATTAAGCAACTATAGGTACAGCCACGCAATACGGTATTGGTACTTTACAATCTCCCATCGGCTAATTCTACCTCGTAACTAGAGCCTAAGGCTACTGGTTTGATATCAATAAATGGGGTATAGTTTGAGTACCATATACTTCTTCACGACCAGATAAGAATCAAATAAACCTAGCAAAATGGTCATTAGGAGGATCGTTAAACGTTTCAAGCTTTAGGGTCTGCAGGAGAATTCTCCAACCACTTGATATGCCCTGCCTCGAGTTGTTATTCTGACATTCCAGCCTTTGGACAGTTGTTCCTGGTATGACCCTTGCCTCCACATCCACAACAATTCCACTTCTTGTGGCCGGGACCATCAACCATTCTAACCCTACAATCCTTTTCTTCATGACTAGCTTTCGACACCTAGCTCAAACTTGTGGCACATGCACCCACGTGGTGCCAATTACACTTGTCACAATACGGGTGGGGGATCCTGTATAGGGTTTGCGTCTGTATGACCACGGAGCCAGCAGCCGCATAAACCTTATTGGTTTCATGGCTGTGTGCAAGGTTGTTGATTGTTTCGGTACGGTTGTTGTGTTGTTTCCTTGGATGTTTCGGCGAGTTGTCATCCCAACTTCCTTTTAACTACTATCAGCAGATTGGCGCCTTACCTGAACTTTGACTGCTCCACCAACTCACGTTGCCATATTAACTGCGTCATGCAAAAGAAGTTGGTCTAGATGAAGGTAATGTTTTCCTCTTATATCCTTTCAGGATAACCCTTGATGAACTTTCTGATTTTCTTTTTCTCAGTGGGGACCAATTAGAGGAACATCAAAGAAAGTTCATGAAAATCGGTTGATTGTAGGCTTCAATGTATCTCCTTTCAAGGTCAGATTCCACTATTCTGTTCCATCTTCTCAATTTCTGCATTGGGCAATACTCAGTAGTCATCATTACTTAAATTCATTCACACGGAATTCTGTTGCATTCTCAAGGCCCAAGTTACGTATATTTCCCATTCACCAATTGAGGGCCACTAATAATTACACAAAAACCTCCATAATAACGAAACAAACATTTAACACTCGACCCTCAAATGTGTAGCTGCATTACACCACCCTGATCCTGCTCAGCACACTTGCATGTCCCAAACACTTTTGCTCCATCTTTTCCATCATCTGTGGTAAACCCTCACAACTCCTCGGTGCCGTTAAAAGGGTGCGGTTTACCACTCATAATGCTTATGCGAACATCCACAGATACTAGATCGATCTTCAGAATTTGTCGAGGAAGCCGTTTCTTTTCATGATCCTCATTTGCAGAGCCACACGATCTGCAATCATCTTTTCCATTAGAAGCATGACGGCTGATCCGCGCGTCCTTTTTATAGCCTACTCGAGGACTCAAAGGAGGCATAATTCTGTCAACAACACAAATACAAAATTCGGTGAGAACTTGTAAGAGTATGTTAAATCAAAAATTTGCAAGGATAAAAGAATGAGTTTTCAAACATGACAAATTAATTCACAGATTTTTTATTTAACATGGTTATGTACCATCTCAAGAAGAATAATCATGACATCGAATTTCATTTCAACAAGCATGAAATGGAACAAAGAAAAGGTTGTGTTTGGTGCTGGACATGGATTTGGATTGGATATGGGATTGTTATGGAAATGTATGGATTGGTGGTGTTGGATATTTTGATGGTGGTGAGTTTCCTGAATAACAACAAATGATAACAAAATGGGTGCTTCAAAAGCACCATAGCTTCATTACATTCGAGAACGTAATTATCATTGTTTCAATTGAAGGGTGTTTACAAAGAGAGAGCCAAAATTACCCATTATCAAACATTATAACATGAAAACCACATCAGGTGTTTAGAAAATAGAAAGTATAAAAGTACCGAATGAATGGTACAATACCATAAAAGGTTACTTAGGACAATAACTACTTAGGGGCTTAATTGGAAGGGTCCTGACCAGTCAGGCCACTGGGCTGTGAATCCTTTTCTTGAGGAAAGAGTATATAGATTATAGTGAGCACGACGTGATTTAGGATCGAATAATATATACATTAAATGATCATTTAAATAGTATCATGGTATTGAGAAGCATGATTCAAATTTCATACGTTTTTTAAATGAGAATGAACGTATTACATAAAGGTAATATTTTAATCAATTCAGTAACAACATGTTAATATCAATCATAAATAACAGTAGGATTTTAGGGTTTACCCAGGTGGATATCAAAATTGCGATGGCTTATCTTGTGACTTCCTCGCTTTTGTTTTTTTGACCCAACAAGATGTAGACTTTTGGAATCTTTGGTATAGCTAGTTTTGATAAACGACTTAGTTCCCTATAACATAGGGGCTCTGGTACCAATCTGTGAGAACCCCCAAAATGCGGAATTATTCGGGTCAGGGGATCATGGGCTGGGGTTCCACGTCATAATACTAGGACTCTGAGGATTACAAGTCACAACAAAAACATGAAAAGTCTTACAATTACGGTGCTTGACTAAATATTTTAAAGTTATACGAGGGACCACAATTTAAAGTACATTACATGACATAGTTTAAAACACAGATGACAAACGACAAAGTTTTTAAGTCCACATGACATTGACACAACAGGCACACATTTTAAAAAAACACAAGAACGCCCATCCGCTTGATATCCATCGAGCTTCAACCTTCAAAAGTTAAGATTATTCCTGAGAGTAAACATGAGAAAACGTCACAAAAGTTGAGTGAATAAATAGGTTTAAATAATATCATAGGAACAGGAACACATAGTATATAATAGTTTCATGGGGGGGGGGGAGAAGGGAGAAAAGAAATCTTCAAGTATTATTACACTAAGTTCATGACACTGATCCTTAACTCATGAGCCCATAATGTAAGGTATTTGCAACTACCTCAAGTATCTCAATGTAAATGCGTCAAGGCTATACAAACCATTAATCATGACTGGACGGGGATAGTCAGTCCCGATGGATCCACCCATAACATTCGCGCTCACTAATGTGATTTAACAGTTCATGATTTCCGGGGCAAACAACTAGCAGAAAGGGACTTAGGCAATAATAATACAATGGTTCATGATAGCATACAATTTGATAAAACAAACACTTGTGTTCCAATCATGTAATCTCACCCCGCAATTTTTAAAACAAGCATCCATGGAAAAAGGGGGCTATGTACTCACCGTGAAAAAGAGGTGTTAACCGAGAAACCACGTGAAAAAAGAAGGCAAGCGACAAGTTACCGACCTATAATCATTTATAAACCTGTTTTAGGAAAACCGATATACGATAATCATATGTGCAAAACTTTTATATTTATATCATAACTTCATGAAAACATGTATATATAATCTCATATGACCCAAAAATTCAATGATGAGAATCCTTGCTAACTTATAAAACTTCTAATCTTGCAATATTGGAAATTTGCCGAAATTCCTAGCTACTAATCAATGTCTAATGAATATTAATTAACTTTACCAATTGATCAACTCTTATATCTAATTACCTATATGAAATGACAACTCACTATAATTGGCGATAAACGTTATGGTCACCTTAACCAATTACAACCCATGTTGCAATGCACCTAGTCTAAATGTGGTTCTGCAGAAAAATTTTCTAATGTTGGGACATAAGCTGAACCTATAAAAAAATCACAAAAATCTGGAAAAATTCCAGGAGGTCACACATATCATGGACAATCTCCAGTTTCAATTTCGTGGAAAAATATAAAGTTTTAACCCGTCTGCACAGCCCATCTATGCAACTGAAATTTCAGACAGCAAACTCAGCTTTTACACCCAGTGTGGAAATTGACATTTGACCCTCCTAAAATCCATGAAATTCAATGAGGCCTAGTTCGTTGGGAAAGTACATTCGATTGTGTTATCAAAATGTCTGCAAATCTATCATTGCTATCGGCATGACCAAGTTATGCTCACTCGAAGACAGCCTAAAATTCGTACTCAAAACAGGGTATGCAGAATTTTGCCGAAACATTTTCCAAACTTCAAACTAGCGCCTAGGATTCGTTTTTAAGAGTTACAGTGCGCGATATTAAGCGTCGGAAGCTATGAGAAGGCCTATGCTATTCTTAGGTCATAACTCGTACACAATCATTACTCGAATTTTCCAATGATAACTCTTACTTTTTGTCTAACTCTATACCTACTATCACTCATAAAATCGGCAATACTTGCATCACCATAATACACTACACTCCTAAACTAACCTATCCAACATTATCAATATACTAAATTCACTTAATCAACCTCAATAATTATTTTTACCCATATGTCACAAGGGATTTCATCAATAAAATTTTATAAACATCTATTAAATACATAGTATCAAGGTAGGAAATTTAGGGTTTAACTTACAAGTAGAATGGTTTATAATGGAAGATAGTTAAACAAAAGTCATTGTGGTCTTGCTTGCCCTATCATACGGCAGCCCCAACAAACACCAAAATCTTTATATTTTTTTTTTAACAATGGTAATTCAATAACACAAGAATAACCCCATAATCATCCTCTTAAACCTTCAAAAATCTTCAAACATCATTAAAATTTTAAAAGTCTTGCATGTGGGGATTTGTTTATTCCAATTGGAATTGAGAAAATGATCCAAGATTAAAATGGTATATTGGAATTGTTGATTTGTGGAAGAAAATTTAAGGGATTGGGTGTGTTGGTGATGATGATGGCGTGAGATGGAGAGGGAAAGAGAGACGGTATGTGTGTTTTTTTGTTATGTCTGTATAAATTTTTTTATAAAAGGGGGTAAGAAAAAAAAAAGGTAAGTAATTGATATAACAAAAATTTTATACATATAATTATGGTTGGGGTTGGATCCGGCCCCCAAGGCGAGACCAATCAAAAAAAAAAAAAAACTACCAAATAACCCAAATACAAAATAAAAAAAAAAAGAGAGAATAACATTGGCAAACACAATTTTAATAAACTTGCATTTACTTAAAGTTTTTACAATTTAATTTAGCTCTTAGCCCGACACTTTAGGTAAAAACGTAAATTAAGTCAAAAATGACGAAACTCACAAAAACATGGTAAAATCATGAAAAATGAAATAAAATTTCATTCGGGATAATTTTGTGGACACTTGGCTTCCTTGATCATTAGAAATGGATAAATGCAATCGAAACGGTAAAAGATGACAATATTTATCGTCATGGCAAATAAAATAATATAATACCATTATTTTATTAAACGATCAATAAATTGAAATAAAATATTACCTTCAGAAAATATGGGTTCTCACAAAATATCTCCACCATCCTCCTGAATAGCATTCGACTAGACCCGTTTGGAATGCTTCCTCGCATCTTGTTTAGCATCCTAACACCTCATCATGTGCATTACCTGTATAGCTGCAAGAAAGACTAATACCAAAAGCATAAACTAGGATAGAAAGCACAATACCAAAAGATATACAAAACTTTACAAAATAAACCTAACTCGCTTTCGTAGGAATCACGGTTGCATTTAGCGTATGCAATGCAACAAGCCTTCTAAACCACTTTGTGGCCCAAGTGGATGAGTAAAGTCTCGTGAGGGTTTCCAGAGAACATACCAACAAAGTTCATTTACCAATATACACGGTTTTATAAAATTTCAAACAATTTAATGATTTTGCAGAAAAGAAAGGGATTTCGGGTAGCCAATATTAGTTTAGTCGTAACACATGTGGATGATTATTTTGAAAATTTTGAGTTTCAGTCTAGTTACTGCCGTAACTATGAAAGGTTTACGCGCAACATCAATGATTAAGGAGTAAACTAAGAATTGTTACGCCGTAATTTTGCCATTGGCAGCATTCTTACCACCAATTACGAGGAATGGCGTTTTGTATTCCGACCCCTTTGTTGTTAGATCTTTGCAAAATTCAAGATAAGAACACACCTCCTCCAATATTTATTAAGATATTATTAAGAACAAGAAAAGAAATATACAAAACCAACTAAATGCAGAAAGTAATTAAAAGGATAGGACTTTTGTTTATTTAAAGAGTCGTTAAGTTCGACTCTAGCCTTCATCACAGGCCACTTGGACATCTCCCACACATGTCCAATCTTTATGTCATCTCCTCAACCTGTAAATAACTACTCATCCTGCACACTAACAAACCTATGCATTAAATGTGTAGTAAAACTGAGCAAAAAGAGGAGCATACATTAATGGCAATTACTTGAATCAGGAATAAAATTTTAAGGTTCAAGCAATGCCCAAACTATTTTGGTGTTTCAGACCTAGATATGCCGTAACAAGCATTACCAAGTCAAACCATATCCAAGTCTGAAATGGATTTTTATTTTTATTATTCACACACATTACACCGTAACCATATGACTGGTTACGCCATAACAACAGTCAATCATTCATGCAAACACTCAGAAAAAGGAGAATAACAGAATGTTCAAGCTCACATACAAGCACAAACAAACACACACATATCAATCAAACAATCAAAAACAACAAAAACCGTTCCCCGGCAGCGGCGCCAAAAACTTGATGCGTAATTTCTTTTAAATAAAACTACGTCTGGTTTTACATTTATAAAACCCTAACTACCTCGACTATTCCTACGCACTAAAAAGTAGTGTACCATATCGTGTATAGTGTAGTGATTGGTAAGTACGGGTGTCGACCCAAAGAATGGTTTGTGTCTCTAATCATCTAATTGATTTTATTATTTTACCTAAGAAAGCAGGAAAGAAAACATGTTTGAGTATTTGAGATTATTGTCTAGTTGTTTTGGTGGTAAGCCTAGCTTGTCAAAAAGGGATTTGGAATAGTGGTGAAGAACTAAAAAGGAAGAACGCAATTAATTACTATGATCTCTAGTGTAATTTCTTGTCGCATTCTTAAATGGAGACTAAACTCATTAGGTCCAATTTGGTAGTTGAAACCTAACATATGTCTACTGAGTGGAATGGACTTACATTAATTTTTTTTTTATGGGGAGAATTAACCGATTTCAGTATACTGTTATGTTACATTTTTATTTACTTTTTTCTTATGTTTTTTTTTTTTTATAAGATGATTTAATTTTAACATATAAGATACGCTTATTCTAACAGGAGGTCTCCTTATTAGTTCGTTCTCCTAACCAAGAATTAATGTTAAGGGTTCTTCCTTATTGGTCGAACAATTACGAGTTTTGGTCACTCTATTGCAATCAATCGCGCGCACAAGAATTGGGATACACCTTATACTCACTTTTAGAACGCACTCAACCTTATATCAAAACCTAACAGGGAGTCCAAAGATTTCAAAATGCACTTTATAAAAAATTAATAAAGAAAACAATTTAAAAAACGGAGATATAACATTAATTATCATAATAATCAATAGATAATTAAAATAATTAAATGCCAAGAACAAATAATAAAACATAACTAATAAAAATAACATCAACAATTATATGGATGAATCCAGTAAGTCAAAATAATATAATTAAATTGACCACAAAACGTTAAAGTATAATTACAAGTTATGCGAAATTAATGCTCTCGATCCTCTAGTCGAACGCCATGACAAAACCTAAAGGATTTGCCCTATACCACCTGCTGCGTGCTACTTTTTGCCTTTTTCTAATTGTGCGTCTAAAACCACTCCTTTTTCCCTTTATCAAAATTGTGCGGCTAAAACCACCGAATGTAATAATCCCTCTGAATGAAGGAATATGAATTCCTTTTATACTAACTTTGAAGTTTGGCATGTGTACAAGTTCAGTCCCTGGAGTTTAAGGTGAAAAGTGAAACTTTGTAATAATTTATTCAAATAAGTCCCTGTGACAGCTCATATTTTACGGCGTAACCCAGTATTTGGTTACGCCGTAACACTCCTGACGCGGCATTCCATCTTTAAAAGATATTTTAGTTACAACGTAATTAAATCACATGTTGCGCCGTAACCCTTAGTCAGCAACCAAATAATTTCCATAATAAAAGATTACGGCGTAACTCAAAGGGACGTTACGCCGTAATGCTATCATCAACTCAGAATCTTTTTTTAATAAATAATCACGGCTTTGTTTTCTTTCTCGAATGTTGTTACGGCGTATAAAGTTGTATCGTTACGCCGTATTGCTATTTTTGTCAGGATATTCTTTTCATAGGTTAAAAGTACGCTAGTCTGTTGGTGTTGTCTACACTATTTTGATAAAATAAAACTATGTATGTTTACAAGTTCCTATCCACACTAAACTTTATGACCCATTGCAAAGATAAAAGATGGGTTCGCGTAACCATTATTTGTTTACGACTCAAACCAACACCTAATTACTGACCCCTTATGTATCGTTGCTCGAGTGACGTAATTTGCATGAGATGTGTTACGGCGTAACCTTAAAAAGGTTTACGCCCGTCGTTTAATGTTTGTAAAATATTTACATTTTACGTTTTTTCTTTGTAAATGATAAATTAACCATGGCATTTTACCTGCGAAAAATCACAAAATAACAAAAAATATATGTTTTTCATATGTTAGTGACGTAAATGCAAGTAATTTAGGGGATAAAATGATACTAAAAAGTATTAAATATTTGATGTTATCAGTGGATTTTTGAAAAACTGATTTACTTTTATAATTATTTACACAAGTCTTAAATAGGGGTTAAGATAAATTATGTTTGAATTTTTTTTTCCAATCATTCACTTGGACTGCCACCATACCTACTTCCATCTATATATAAATTGGTTTATCGGTTATCTATGAATTTAATCCTACGTTTCTGGTTTTTTACTTCATTACAACACACTTCTTTATATAGGCCTTTCTCATTTCACTGCCCATATTATACAGCCCGTCACTTAATTAGACGAAAAACCTAGGCACCTTCACATTGCATTTTGATTAAATAACTAGTTACATTTTCACTTCGTCTCTCAAAAATAGTAAAAATAACTAACGATAACCATAACCTCTACAGATGGTTGACAATGAAACTGAATGTTCACCAAGTAAAGTATGTTTATCAGACTTTAACAGTGAGTTGTTGATACCAAAACCATGGTCTAATGAGTACAAGAATGAAAAAAAGGGCAAAAAGGTGGAGAGAAGATTTCGAATGGAAAAAATCCTTGTTTAAGATTGACTTTATGTTTGGCATTAATGAGTTGGATATAGAGAAACGCGATAAGGTAATCTAAGACAATCTTTGCCAGGAACACTTGTGTGAGGAAAAGGTACCTTTGGACAACAACATATGGATCAAAGTCATGATCTTGTAGATATGTCAAGTGAAGCAGTAGAACAGGAGATGTATGATCATGTGCCTGATAAGATTGATGGTGTTAAGTGTTATACACATTCTGATGCTAGTATAGGCGGTAAGAAATGTTATTGTGAATTCGGGGTTTTGAAACATGTTCCAAACCATGGTGGTGATAAACTGGTGGACAAAGCAAGACCAATAAAGAGGATAAGGGTGTATGCTGATTGGAAGGATTGGGCAGTTAGTGAAGATAAAGGTCAATGGTTAGAAGGCAAAGATTGGGTGGTATGTGCTATCTTTTAGTATTTAATGTTTTGAATCTTAAATTACCCTTGTATATATTTGTGATAATTTTTTGTGGTATGTTCTAGAGAATCAAGTTATGGAGATCCACCAGTATTGTTTGAGTCAGCTCTAGTCTTTTCATATTTTTCAATGGCTTTGGCCACACGCTTTTCCACTATCTTCCTAACAGATTTCTTCTTAAATCTCCTGGGCGGCATGATTCTGGCAACACAAGTACACAATTCGTTGAGAATTTGTAAAAGTATGCAGAGTTATGGCACATGGTAAATAATGGAGAATGATATGAATAATCATAAATTAATCAGGATAGTCGATATTTATATAATTGATCGATAGAAATAGATATTGATATGACAGAAGATAGACGTAAGAGATCGAATTTAAACCAAGTATTATATATATAAGATTATATATATAATGCAATAATGACAATCAGAAAAGTAAGTAAGGATCGGGGAATACGCGCGCGTGGATATCGGACAGTGATGAAGGATTCTGTATTTAAAAATGAAAGAAAATCTTTAAACTTTGTGGTTATAGACTAGGTTTTGAAAATGACCCAGTTCCCTATAACCTTGGCTCTGGTACCATCTGTAACACCCCCAAAATCAGGTAGCAGCGGAATGGTAACATTGGGGTGCTACTTCAAAGTACAACAATCAAGATATAGGAAACGACCATAAATGGACGTTTAAGACAAGATTTCATTTGATGCCATAGCAAAATATCAGAGTTCATACATTAGGTCCCATAAGTTTTAAAAGTCATAAACCTTCTTAATTAAACAAAGCTTCATAATACCAAAAGATGACTTAAGTTTTTAAAGATAATAAAAGTTGCAATAAACTTTAGATAAAACACAGAATCCGTCTTCATTGATATCCGCCACGGCTCCCGTCCAATCTTCATACTCTAGGACCTGAAATTACATGCTAAAAGTCAACACAAAGGTTGAGTGAAATCATAGGTTTATCAGTAAAAAGGGTGGACCACAAGATCGAAGTAATAGTAGACTCTGAAACACATTCAGAAGTCCAAAACGTTTATTATTGCACTAAGCTCATGACACCGAAGCCTTAACTAGATTTGTGCCCCAATCAGAATATAGGATGCTTGCCAACAACCTAACATCTCTCAATGTTAAATGCACCCGATCAAACTAGTGACCCAAGTAAGGGTGGGGGTTGTTAGTCCCGATAGATCTATCCATAACACCAGCGCTCACTATAATAGCAATTAACGGTTCATGATAATAGGGACTTCACGGCAATAAGGTAACTTAGGCATTAATAATCAGGCAGTAATCTGGATAGCATACACTTTGAAAAACACTTGTGTCCAATAGTAAAACAAGCAATGTAATTCACCCCGTAGATTTTGTAAAACAATTGTAGAAAAAGGGGGCTATGAACTCACCTTGAGTGAATGGAAATCAACAAGTATTCAAAATGGAAAAAAAATTGGAATCGAAGACAACCTAATCCATATAAGTCGTATAAGTACTAAACCATTGATTTATTTATAGGTCAGTATACTCATTCATTACTATCGTTCGGGCTATCATAATTAAGAGGGCGTGTAGTGAACGTATGAGGAGCTAGGACACTTTAAATCGTAAATCCAACAACTCGTCGATACGCCACACCGAGCAGGCCTCATTATGATAACTCCTAGTAATTTTAGTACTTTGATTTATTACCACATATAGTCTATATAGTTCAATCACCATTAATTGTTTTCGGAAAATTGTGGTTTAATAAGTAAAAAAAGAAAACGTTTTTAATTACGTCTTTAGTAAAACTGGCGTAACTTCGCGTTTAAAGCCTGATTTTAACGTTTCTTAGGCCACGTTTGTCTTAAGCGTTTATCATAAATTTACATTTTTGAACTTTTGACCTTCTGGTGAACAGTAACTTTTACTGTTCACACCAGACCCTAATTTATTTTTATCGTATTTGTTGTCGTAAAACCCGTAAATGTCGTATTTTATTCGTTATAGCTCCGTTTTTAACGATTCTTTCGAGCACGATCTCGTAATTGAAAGTTCTATAATTTTATGAGGTTTACAAAAATATAACTTTCTGTCATGAACAGTAACTTTTATAAAAATAGTTTTATAAAAGTATTAATTATCGTAAACTCGCGAAATTCATAACTAGTTCGTTATTAATTAAAAAATTACGATTCTTATCATTTTGGAATCCTAAAAATATGTATAATTTGTTAAAAATGCCAAACTTGCTGTTTGAATAATTTTTTTATAAAATTTATTTTATAAACTCTGTTTAATTAACGTATAACTCGTTTTTTAACGTAACTTTTCGTTATTAATCCGTTTGACAAGTTTCTCATCATTTATATTCTTATATTAATAATCATACATCATAACAAGTCCATAATACAACTTAACTTGTAATGTATTTCTTTTAATGAACATATTAAGAAACTTTTATGAACCCTAATTTGTAGTTAATCATTTTTACATCAAAATAACATGGTACAATATTTTCTCATCCTTATTAACATGATATTACTAACAACACAACATGTATACTAGTGTACAAAATGACCATTGCAAGTAATAATTCCATTTACATGTTAAAAATCTTAGAGTGATTTAAATAAAAATAGAAATAACTTAGCATAGAAATAAAAGTACAAGATCATAACGGTTCTAGTAGACCTTATGATGTATGTTGTGATGAACAAAGTATCAAAACCCTTGTTTTAGATAGAAATCCAAGCTTTTACAGAATTGAAAACCCTAGCTTTACCAAGATAAAACCTAGTTTTCCTTTTCTTTGATTAATACTTGAAAGGTAATCCAATGCCTCGAAAAAACTTAGAATATCTTAGGATGGATGTGTATATGTGTGTATAGGTTGCATAAAATTTTGTATGGATTGTTTATGAGGGGGTTTTGAGCGTGGTTTCCAAAGAGAAAAAATGGAGAGGAAAATGATTTTTTTTTACAAGTGTTTTAAGTGTATGAATGATCTCTCTCAATGCTCATGCTATATATAGGAAGAAAGTGGTCAAAGAACACTTAGAGGGAATTAAGGAGTCTTGTATTCTTGGTTCCCTAATTAGGAGGTGGTCTCATGAAATTAAGGAATATGTTTCTTAGCTAGATATTTTCTTGGTGACTTTTCCACCTATATTTCGTGTATATGTATGTATATAAGTGATATTTTGAGTTAATTTTGGGTATTGGGTATAAAAGTGGGTATTTGTTGAAGCGTAGAATTATTTTTATGGTTCCGGGTATGCCTAAACGAAATTTTATCGCGAAACGTAATCAATTTACGTAACCAATAAAAATAAAATAAACAAAGTTAATAATTATACTCAAAATAATTACTTAACACTTGCTTGATGTAACATTTATTTGTTTTGTGTCCGTTTTACGCTAACGATAATTTTTTAACTTACGCGTTTTAACTTAAAATATTAAAATAAACGAAAACGCGTACGAGAGGAAAAATATAAATAATTAGTAAAATAGATGACGTCGTAAAAGACCTGAAAATACAGAATGTTACAGTCTCCTCCGGTTAGAAGAGCCTTGTCCTCAAGGCTCAAGTTGCGGCACTTGAGGAAAGTACGGGTTCGGAGAAAAGATTCGGATATTTCTTCCGGAATTGGTCTTCATGTTCCCAAGTATATTCAGCTCCTTGCCGAGAGTTCCAACGAACTTTGACTAATGGGATTTTCTCTGCTTAGCTTCTTCACATCCCGCTTACGTCTCAATAGGTCTTCGAAAATCTCCAGATTTTCCTCAATCTCAATTCTCCAAAGGTACTTGAACATCTGGCTCAGCTAAACATTTCTTGAGGTTCGACACATGAAACGTGTCGTGAACACAGCTTAGCTCTTGGGGTAACTTCAGCCGATAAGCCACGCGTCAATGCCTCCACGATTTCAAAATGGTCCCACATTCGTGGTTGCTAGTTTCCTTTCTTACCAAATCGTACTCACTCACTTCCTGGAGTTACTTAAGTAACACTCGGTCTCCATACTTGGAATTCAAGAGGTTTTACGCCTTTTCTTATCAGCCTAGCTTTTCTGGCGACTCCTAGCTGTTTTCAATCATTCCCTATTTGGAACAATCTTTTTTTGTTTTCTTGCAAATTTCTGGTCCAATATGTGACTTTCCTCCAACTTCAGTCCATATCACAGGAGATCTACATTTTCGCCCTGTACGAGCCTCGAATGGTGCACACTTAATGCTGTGTGGTAACTGTTATTATAAGAAAAACTGCTATCAATGAAGATGAGTACCTAACTGCCACCAAAATCGATAAACAAGCTCGAAGCATATCCTCCAGCGTTTGAATAGTACGCTTACTCTGACCGTCGTACTCATGTCTAGTCTTGTACCCAATGGTTAGTGAAAGGTTGCATAAGTGTGACGTGAATCGAACTTCACGGTCTGAAATGTATTGGATACCGCACACCATATATCGTACAATTCATTGATTGGTATAAATCTTTGCTAATTTCTCGTCTTGTAGTCATCACGAATAGTGTAAGAAGTGAGCCGATTGGTCAATCTTTCCAACAACGACCAATCGTATCAAGTGCCCAACTGCTACTTTTAGGAATACTTTGTGACAAAGTCCATCGTTAATCGTTTACCATTTCACTCAGGAATTTCTGGTTGTTGAAGAAATCATGAGGGTTTCTGATGTTTCGGCTTTATTTAGAGACGTAAGACATTGCTAACGTTACTCAGCAATGTCTTTCTTCATACAGACCACCTAAATTCCAAGTCTCTAGATCATAATACATCTTATCGCACCCGGATGTACTGAATATCTAGAAGTTGTGCTTCATCCATGATCAATTTCCTTACACCACCAAACTGAAGGAATCCAGATACGATCAATGAAGTAAATTTCACCATCATTCTCGTTGCTCAAAGTGTGTTTCTAAACCCTTTAGCCATTCAAGTTTGGTGCTTTTGAGAATTCTTGAAGCTTCGCTCTGTGCTTCAATTTTAGTCTTAAGTCCATAATGATTAGTAATACTTCATAGCACGTAATCGTCTTGGCTTGAGTCTTTCTTCCTGCTCACGCATCTTCCACACGTTCTCCTTGCCGGGTGGTATTGATTTCACTCTCGTAGTCAATGAGTAGCTCGATCCACGTCTTTGGCGCATATTTAAATACTTCTGGTCAAATATTGTACTGAAGACTCTGGTGGTCAGTGTAGATAACATTTTCGTCCAATAATGATAATGTCTCCAGATTTTAAGAGCGGAACACCACAGCACCCATTCCAGGTCGGGGTGGTATAATTTTCTCATGCTTCTTCACTGTCTTGACGCATAAGTCACCACCTTGCCACAGTTGCATCAGCCGCACCCAAAACCTTGTTTTTGATGTATCACAATAGACCACAAAGTCATCAGCGTCCATCGGGGTGTGCTAACACTAGGAGCATTGCGTAGTTTCTCCTTCAGATTTGGAAAGCTTCATCTTGCTTATCGCCCCAACATACGTCTTATTCTTTTGAGTCACAGGGTGAGCGGGCTTGCGATTCTTGGAAAATTCTCAATTAAACTTTGGTAGTTAAACCCGCCAGATCCTAGAATTGAACGGATTTTAGTTGACGATTCAGGGATCTTCCAGTTCGTGACGACTCAACTTGCTAGGATATCACGTGGGATTCCGTCAAGTTGACCACTGTCTAGGGAATGTACTTCTTGTACCAATATTTCGCCACTTTGAAAATTTGGCGTACAACATCTCATTCTGGAGTAAGTCTAAAATGTCTTTTAGGTGGACTTCATGTCTTCTTCTGACTTTGCGTAGTTAGAGTCGTCATTGATCACAAATTATTATATTTGTCCAAATTCGGCTTGCTGAACTGCGGTTCATTATGTCCATAAATATTGCTGGGCGTTTGTCAGTCCAAATGGCATGACTGTGAACTCAAAGTGCCCATATCGGGTTCTAAACGCGGTCTTCGGTATATCTTCCTTCGGACTCTTTATGATGATTATCTGAGCGAAGATCTATCTTTGAGAAATAAATCGCACTTGTATATTGGTCAAAACAGCGTCGTCGATCTTGGGATGAGGGTAAGGTTCTTTATAGTCAACTGTTTAATTCCCTGTAGTCATACACATTCTCATGACTGTCGTTCTTCTGACAAAGAGCACGGGTGTCCCCATGGTGAGTGACTTGTCGAATAAAACCCTTCTCTTGTTTTTTTTTAAGTTCTTTAGAAGCTGATTCGACAATTCTAACATTTCTGAAGGGGATAACCGTTTTGGAGATCTAACACGGCGATGCGCCTGGATCAGATCAATGTGAAATTCAATCTCTGCACAAGAGGTAAAACCTAACAGATCATCTGGAAATCCTCAGGAAGTCTCGGACAACACATATGTCATCATGCTTTTTCTCACCAGCCTTGATACATGCACAGTGACCAAGCGATCCTTTTTGGCCTCTCGCCTTGAACTTCTAGAATTTGCATCGAAGAGGAATCGACCAACTTTCTCATAGCAATCGATGAGAGCTCGGTGATATGCCAACAATCGATTCCATATGATAACATCAACACTTCCTAGCCGGGTGGCAACCAAGTCTATTTGAACACGTGATTTAACAAGGACTAAGGTTGCACTATGTATTTGGTATTGGTTCTAACGACTTTCTGTTGCTAACTCTACTTCGTAGTCGTGTTAGAGTGGCAGGGGTAATATTAATAAAATGTGTAAAGTAGAAGATACAAACCTCTTTCAGTGAATCAAGAGAAAACAAGAGTAGTGTTCATTAGAAGAAAGTACGTGACCATTTCTGGATTTCTGTCGGGTTTTTCAACCCACATAAGCTCTCCACGAGCTCCATCTTTTGCTGGTTCTCTGCTTCGACACTTATCCTTGAAATGTCTTTTTCACACACCGAAAAACTGTCACATTTTGCAGGAAGTCCATTATGCACCCTAGGCCTTAACTTACAATCCTTCTCATTGGAATAATCTTTGGATATCTGGTACTTTGAGGACACGGCCAGATGATGTAAGTTGCAACCGATAACATTTTGGTAATTTTCAGCATAAACTCTTTCCTCAGTTGGGGCTGCAGCATATGCCCTGACATTTTTCCTTCCCCCCCTTTTTCCCATGTCTCCTATTTTGTTGTGGTGATGATTGTTGTTTCGGTGCGGTTATTTTTGTTGTTGTGGTTGGTTGTTGAGTTATGGTTATTGTTATTGTTGTTTCTATGGATTGGCTTCCCATTTCCTTTTATTGCTTTCCCCGGATTCTTGCAGACCTACCTGACGGCTTGCTTCGACAGTTACGGGCCATGTTGATTGCCTCATGCAAGGTCGCAGGCTTTGAAGAAGTGATGTTTCCTTTGATTCTTTCAGGAAACCTTTAATGTACCTTTCAACCTTTTTCTTTTCAGTGGCACCAATTCATGAAAATCAAGGCCAGTGTGGAACGATTGTTGTAGCTTAAAATATCTCCTTTCAGAGTCAGAGTCCAAAGTTCTTGTTCCATCCTTTGGATTTAGTTGTTGGGCAGTATTCAGTGGTCATTATAGCTTTCACGTTGCTCCAAGGGATCTGAATAGCATTAGCAAGTCCCAAGTAATGAACATGTTCCGTTCAACAGGTTAGAGACACGACTTCCAACGTGCATTATGCAAACTTCACATTGTCAACTTCGGCAACATTTGCAAATCTCAAACACTTGCTCCATCTTTTCGGAACCAACGTTTTAGTCGACTACGCCTTCAGTCCCCTTGAAGAGTGAGGCTTGCAGTTCATAAATGTTTTACGAAATCATGCATCTCTGGTACATTGTTCTCCAGTATTTGTTGATCCAGATCCACCAGTATTGTTTGAGTCACTTTTGGTCCGTTTCATTATTTTTCCATGGCTTTGGCCACACGCCTTTCCACTATCTTCCTAACAGATTTCTTCTTAAATCTCCTGGGCGGCATGATTCTGGAAACATACGTGTACGATTTGTTAAGAATTTGTAAAGGTATGCGGAGTTATGGGATATGATAATGATGGAGGAAAGGAAGTAGGAGGATGATGTAAATAATTATGAATTAATCAAGGTGTATAATTGATCGATAAAAATCGGTAATGATATCAAAAGATATACGTAAGAGATCGAATTTAAACCAAGTATTATATATATATAAGATTATATATAATGCAATAATGACAATCAGAAAAGTAAGTAAGGATCAGGGAATACGCGCGCGTGGATATCGGATAAGCGATGAAGGATTCTGTATTTAAAAATGAAAAAAAGAAAACCTTTAAACTTTATGGTTATACACTAGGTTTTGAAAATGACCCAGTTCCCTATAACCTTGCTCTGGTCCATCTGTAACACCCTCGAAATCAGGTAGCGCGGAAATGGTTACAATGGTGCTACTTAATGTAAAACAACAAGATATAAGAAACGACCTTAAATGGACGTTTTAAGATAAGATTTCATTCGATGCCGTAGCAAAATATCAGAGTTCATACATTAGGTCCCATAAGTTTTAAAAGTCATAAACCTTCTTAATTAAACAAAAGCTTCATAATACCAAAAGATGACTTAAGTTTTTTTTAAAGATAATAAAAGTTGCATAAACTTTAGATAAAACACAAGATCGTCTTCATTGATATCCGCCAGGCTCCCGTCCAATCTTCATACTCTGGACCTGAAATTACATGCTAAAAGTCACAACAAAGGTGAGTTGAAAATCATAGGTTTTCGGTTAAAGGGTGGACCAAATCGAAGTAATAGTAGACAACTGAAACACATTCAAAAGTCAAAAACATTTATTATTGCACTAAGCTCATGACACCGAGCCTTAAACAGATTTGTGCCCAATCAGGAAATTAAGATGCTTCGCAACACCCTCAACTTCTCAATGTTAAAGGCACCCGATCAAACTAGTGACCCAAGTCAACGAGTGAGATTGTCAGACCGATTAGATTATCCACAACATGCGCTTACTACAATAGTAATTATGTTCATGATAAGTAGGAGCTTTCACGACATAAGGTAACTTAGGCATTAATAATCAGGCAGTAATCTGGATAGCATACACTTTGAAAACACTTGTGTCCAAATAGTAAAACAAGCAATGTAATCTCACACAGTAGAATTTTGTAAAACAATTGTAGAAAAAGGGGGGGCTATGATCACCTTGAGTGAATGGAAATTCAAAGTATTCAAAATAGAAAAAATGCTTCACGAAGGAATCCGAGGCAACCTAATCATATTAGGTCGTATACGCTATAAAACATTATTATTTATAGTTGTTTAGGCTCATCTATACTATCGTTCGGGCTATCATAATTAAGAGGTCATGTAGTGACGTATGAGGAGCTAGGACACTTTAAATCGTAAATCCAACAACTCGTCGATACGCCACCCCGAAGAGGCCTCATTATGAAAACTCACTAGTAAATATAGTAATTTGATTAATACCCTATAGGTCTATATAGTTCAATCACCATCAATTGTTTTGGTAAAATTGTGTTTAATAAGTAAACGGTTTAATACCGTTTTAGTAAAAACGGCGTAACTTTGCGTTTTATCGGATTTTAACGTTTCTTATGCCACGCTTTCGTATTAAGAGAGTTATCATTAATTTAATTTTTGAATTTTTTGCTTCTGGTGAACAGTAACTTTTACTGTTCACACCAGACCCTAATTTATTTTTATCGTATTTGTTGTCGTAAAACCCGTAAATGTCGTATTTTATTCGTTATAGCTCCGTTTTTAACGATTCTTTCGAGCACGATCTCGTAATTGAAAGTTCTATAATTTGGATGAGGTTTACATAAATATAACTTTTGTCATGAACAATAAAACTTTTTTCAAAAATCGTTTTATTAATATTAATTGTAGTAACTCGCGAAATTCATAATTGTTCGTTATTATTAAAATTTACGATTCTTATCATTTTGGGAATTCTAAAATATGTATATTGTTATAATCAAAACTTGCTGTTTGAATAATTTTTTATAAAATTTATTTTATAAACTCGTTTATTTAACGTATAACTCGTTTTTTAACGTAACTTTTCGTTATTTATCCGTTTGACAAGTTTCTGATCATTTATATTCTTATATTAATAATCATACAATATTAACATAAGTCCATAATTAACCTTAACTTGTCATATGTATTTCTTTAACTTGAAACATATTAAGAAACTTTTATAATCCCTAATTTGTAGTTAATCATTTTTACATCAAAATAACATGGTACAATATTTTCTCATCTTTATTAACATGATATTACTAATAACACAACATGTATACTAGTGTACAAAATGACCATTGCAAGTAATAATCCATTTAACATGTTTAAAAATCTTAAAGGTGATTTAACTAAAATAGAAATAAACAAGCATAGAAATGAAATTATAAGATACATAAAGGGTTCTAGTAGACTTATTGATGTATGATGATGATGAAACTTAGTAATCTAAACTTGTTTAGATAGAAATTCCACAACGCTTGTTTACAATGAAAACCCTAGCTTTCCAAGATAAAACCCTTAGTTTCACTTTTCTTGATAATCCTTGAAAAATGTAATCAATGCTTGGAAAAACTTACAATATCTTAGGTATGGATGAGTTTAATGTGTATAGGTTGTATAAAATTTGTATGGATGTTTAGGAGGGGGGTTTTGAGCCGTGGCTTTCCAAAGAGAAAAAGGGAGAGAAAATGATTTTTGATAAGTGTTTTAAGTGTATGAATGATCTCTCTCAATGCTCATGCTATATATAGGAAGAAAAGTGGTCAAAGAACACTTAGAGGGAATTAAGGAGTCTTGTATTCTTGGTTCCCTAATTAGGAGGTGGTCTCATGAAATTAAGGAACTGTTTCTTATAGATATTTTTCTTGGTGACTTCTCCACTATTATTTCGTCTATATGTATGTATAAAGATGATAATATTATGTAACTTTTATGTATTGGGTATAAAAGTGGGTATTTGTTGAAGCGTAGAAAAGTTTTGGTGCTTCAGGGTATGCCTAAACGAAATTTTATCGCGAAACGTAATCAATTTACGTAACAAATAAAAATAAAATAAACAAAGTTAATAATTATACTCAAAATAATTACTTAACACTTGCTTGATGTAAACATTTATTTGTTTGGTGTCCGTTTACGCTAAACGATAATTTTTAACTTACGCGATTTAACTTAACTATTAAAAATAAAAGTAAACGCGTACGAAGAAAAAAAAATAATTAGTGAAATAGATGACGTCGCAAATGACCTGAAAATACATAATGTTACAAAAACCGTTGCTTTTGTCGATGAAGGCAGCAGTAATTCCAATACTAACAGAATTATGGCCCGAATGGATGCCATGACCCTGAAAATGGATGCTCAGTATAAAGAACTCCAAACCCATGCTAAAAAAACAAAACTCGATCTTGATGAAGATGATATACCTATGTCCCATGAGGAGGAAGCTAAATTCATGCAAAATTTTCATAAAACTCATTTTTATAATGATTACCGCGACCGAGACTCGAATCGCGATAATTGGAGTTCAAACGAACCAAGTGGTTACAATCGAGACAACTACCGATCCAATACTGATGATAAACCATACGATCTTGAAAAATAATTCAACGATTTCATGAAATCTCAGCAATCGACCAACACTTTCGTCAAAGAAACGTTCATGGATCTTAAAACTCAACTCGAAACCGTAGCCAAAAATCATCAAGCTTCAATTCAAAATCTTGAAACCAAGTTCGACAGACTTGCTGACAAGCAATTTGGTCGACCCTCTGGATCTCTTCCTAGTAACACTCAACCAAACCCAAAAGGACACAATTCCAAAGCCTACCAACCACCATAAAATCACAATGAGCATGTGAATGCCGTATTCACAAGAAGTGGTAAATCCTACAATCCACCAGTGAACTCCAATGATCAACAAACTAATTGTGAAAACCCTATCAATTTTGACGATGGCGATGAAGAAGATGAAGAACCTACACCACAATCGAAAATTAGAAATACAAAACCAGTCAAGGAAACTACATTACCTAAAACATACAAACCAAAAATCCCGTATCCTCAACGTCTATGGAAAAAAAATGGAAGTTCAATATATAAAATTTCTAGACGTAATCCGCGCAGTTCGAATCAATATCGATGTCTTGGCCGGAATGCCTAATTATGGAAAA
>BQNB010026716.1:0-55029 GCA_026074375.1 Tanacetum coccineum | reverse complement strand
GGTAACTTGGTAATTTTCTTAATTGCTCTTTGGAATATTATTATTATAGTATATTTTACAAGTGTATATAAAACACACAATCAGTCTTTGGCGCTGCTGCCGGGGACTTGTGTTAAGATTCTTTTGTTTTGTGTTTGTTGATAAGATTTGAAGATCCTTTCATCCTCGAAAGTTTCATTTTTGTTAAAAATTTTCAATAATCCAAAAAAATCATAAAATATAAAAAGTAAAAAAATATTTTTCTTTTCTTTCTAGTATAGCTATCATATTAAAAACACAAAAAAAATTAAAAAAAATAAATAAATAAATAAATTGTCCTTTAAAAAAGAAATTAAATAAACAAAGTTGGTAAACGAACACCAACATATAATACCTTCCATTGAGGTATTATCATAAATAAGTTCCGGTGAACTTGAAAAGTTCCCAAATCGAACCAAATGATCAAAACCTTGTCATTTGTGTCACTTACGAGGAACGGCTCACCTTGAAAAGCAATTTTTGAGAGCTCGTGAAGTGAGTTGATTATTTGGTTTAAGTTGTCTCTCGTTTTGTCCGTAAAAAAATATGTTGTTTAAAGAATCGAAAAAACCAAAAATAATCTTCTTTTACTTCTTATCCATTTAATTCTTTTCCTTAACCCTCTAAATTGTTTAATTCTTATGGCGTCTCATCGTTCAAAATCCCTTTACGCTATCAAGGAATGCTCGACTTGTGGAAGTTTGTACACTAGAGAATGTTGTTCAATAGGGAGTCTTGAAGACAAGATTCTTGTTCCCGTACCCGACTCTTCTCCGCGTTGTGCAAGATGTGGAACCCCGGTTGATGGTCCGAGTTGTCGTGGATGTGCATTTTTACGAAAGGAATTTGAGGAAGATTTGCTTACATATTGTGTTAAAAATGGAATTTTCCAAGACTTTCAAGATACTTTCGAATCATCCGATGACAATACCAACGTTGTTAATGCTCTTCGAGAGCCATGCGTTGTCAATCAAGACCCCGGTGAAAAGACTTCGCAAGGTCCTCCACATATTGACCAAAATTGTTGTTACGAGTGCGGTGATTCATTAGATGGAATTTTCTGTCGACATTGCATTTGTAAATCTTGCGGTAAAGGTGCTCATTTCGGATATAATTGTCCACCAAAAATCCGATCATTTCTAAACCAGAGTCATGCAATCAAACCATTAATGAAATTCCACAAACTCTTCCAAGTTTAGAACCGTCATTAACTCATGTTTCAAAGCCTAACTTTGTTGATAATTCTCCATATTATTCTTATCCACCTCCACAACCCTAGTTCAAAACATATTCATACGAGTATTGTGGGAACGATTCTCACTACGGTTATGATTGTCCATCACAAGTCCCGTTTGTCTATGAGCCGGAACCGTGTTACGATCAAAACTTTAGTGATAATTATTATCCATAAAATTCACCAAGTTTTTGTTGTGCTTATTGCGGAGGTTCTCATTTTGATTATCAATGTCAACTGATCAATGAAACTTACTATGAACCTAATTCGAGTTATGATTCTTCCGGATTTGACCAACCACAACCCCCGCAAGACTCCGTCGATCATCAAGGAATTCTACAAGTCCTTAATAAAATGGAAGAAAAACTTGAAGAAATAATAAGAGATCGAAGAAAGAAAATAGAGGACATGAGTATCAAGGAAATGATGCATGAACAGCAATTGGTCGATAGAGAGATTAAGGAAATAATAAATGATTTGGGTTATAAAAGATTTCGATGCGAGGAGATTGATGAAGAATATGAGAGAGATTGTGAGATTATAATTCAAAAACTTAAGCAAGATTTTAATGAATGGGGCAGCGAAGTTCGAAAAAAGGAGCAAGCTTACGAAGAAGAAAAGTATTTTGCTACCTGTCGTTACATGCTTTCTATTACTTGTGATGACAAGGATGATTCTATTCCTTTAGTAGATATTATTGCTCGATATTCTACGTCTAAAGCAATCACACCCGACTTACCGATCGAGGAGTTCGAGAACTCTCTCATAATGGGGGATGAGCCTCTTAGCACTATTCCGGCAACGGAATCGGATGAAGTAATAAAGTCTAGTGTTGAGAACCTTGTCCCAATCCCAAGTGAGTTCGAGGGTATTTCCGACGATACGTGTGATGTGCCTAATTGTGATAATAATCGTATTAATGTTGAGTCCGATCTTGTGGAATCTTTGATTAACCGTGATACTTCTATTGTTCATTCTTCTAAGATCGACCCTATTACCGAGGAGTTCGCCGGTGAACTCGCTCATATTGATCCAATTCTATCGAGAATTGTGGAAGCCGATCCGGATGATGATACTTCGAGTGATGACGATTATTTTGAGGACATCGAGTACGTTAACCTAGAGGAGGTAAATGAAGTCGATCAAGAAAAAGAAGAGTTTGATTTAGATGACATTCTTCAAATCCAAGACGTTATCCTTCGTGAAAAATTGTTGAACGTTAGTCGTCTTATTTCTAATATCGAATCTTTGAAAGACAATCCTATTCCCATCATGGATAGTGATTCGTCCGAAACTTCTCTTTCTTTTTCGGATAATTCCTTACCCGAATTCGAGTCTTTTAGCGATCATACGGAAGAGACGAGAAGTGGCAGTACCACTACTCATGCTAATTACTCTCTTCCCGAGTATGAGTCGTTTCATTTTGATAATCCATCATTACCTCGTCCTCCTCCAGAACCACCGGATATTGAGATTTTAAAACCCGAGATTAACAATTTTGATGTGCTTTATAATGATGAATCTTTTGAACCAAGAGGAGATGAAAATGTTGTTGTTCCAAATGTTGAAGAGGACAATTCCTTCACATTTGTCATTCGTACCTTTCTTCCATTTATCACTTATCCCGAGGTTTCTCCTTTATCTAGCTTCACCGGGAGTGAAGATACGATCTTTGACCCCGGCATCTTCGCTTAGAGCCGGTGGTATTTCATTTGCTCTCTCCAAGAACGAATTAATTCGGAGATCGAGTCGAGCTTGCGACTCGGTGAACAAAAACAAGCCGCTTCGTGGGAGTTCACCCCATGCTTATCCTTTCTATTTTCTCTCTATTTTCTAAGTTAACAAAAAACAAGCATTTCTATCTTCTTATCTATTTTCTAAAAACTAATGAGAGGGGGATTGCCTTTCCTTTCTGTGTTTCGTGTTTTGTTGGTTTGTGTTGTTTTGTCCAGGATTACCCGGATTTGAAGATGCGATGCTCTTGGTTTTGTTCCATTTATTCGAAGCTTCATATCCTTCACTTCATTTAGGAATTCATATCTTAATCTTTATCAATTATCCCGTTTTATATATTAAGATTATGCTTTGAATTAGTTTATAGGGGGGTGACAAAGTCTCACATTTGAGGGTAAATGTGTAGTTTTAGCTTATGTTGTGGATCTAATCGTTTTGATAAGGCCTGCTAGCCGTTGTTACTCAAGTAACCGTTTTTCCACAAAAAATATGTCCTTTTTTGAAGAAGGTTGATCTAATCGTCGCTACTTGTGAAAGAGTTCTCACAAAGAGAGTTCTTGGATTTTCCGATTCCGTTGATTAAACATCCATTTCTTCGCACTATGATACGATTGTTTCTACTCATCTTCTATACCACTTTACTCCATTTGATGAAAGTGATTTCTCTCTTGAGGAAGGATGCTTTCATAGCATTCAATGATGAACAGTTTCACTGTTCTTCAATGCTACTTAATACAGGATCCCGGAGCGGTGACATTTCTCATTTCTCGAGGCACTTCCTCAGCAATGATCCATTACCTTCACCAAACCAATAGGAGATCTACTCACCAGAATTCAAAAAGATCTTTAAAGTGGTTGAACCAAAGATAGTCTTCAGTCGAATATGCTATATTATTATGAACCAAAGATGTAATTCCCGAAGTCGAGCTTAAAGGAGTTACCTCAGCATCTCGATGTATGCGTTTTTAGAGGAAAAATAACAAATTCACAGTCATAATTTCGATTGATTTGAGCCAAGATTGAAATGACCTCACTCATTAATGTTTTGAAAAACCAAAAACAAGCTATTTGCTTGGAATAACTTTTTGAATATTCGACTATAGTTTCCAGAATTTTGCTCACACAAATCCTTTTTAGAGATGTTTACCAACCTTCAATCCAACATCAAAGGAGGGTTAAGACTAAAAATCTACGGACGTCATCAGAAAAGAAGTAGAAAGAACAAAACTTCTTGACGCAGGATGTTTTATCGATCTCGATTAGTCCATGGGTTGGTCTAGTCCATTGCGGTCTCCAAAAAAAGGTGGTTATTACCGTGTCACAATAAACGAAGAAAATGAGCTGGTGCCTACAAGATTAGTCACGGTTGGCAGAGTTTTGCATTTCGTTATTTGAAAGTTAAACGATAGAAACTTTGTAAGACCATTTTCGTTACCATTCATGGACCAAATGTTAGAGCGATTAGGCCTGCAAGAAATTTTATTGTTTCTTAGATGTTTTAAGGGTATTTTCAATCCTAATGGATTCCTAAGGATCAAGAAAAACTACTTTTTACGTGCCCATACGGAACTTTCGGTTGTTTTGTACCGTAGTATGCCCTTCGGTTTGTGTTAATGCACCGGAACTTTGGCAAACGTTGCATGATGCATATTTCAGGACATGATAGAAAAAACGATGAAGTTTTTATGGTCGATTTTTCAGTATTGGAGATTTCTTTTTCCTCGTTTGTCTTATAATTTAGATAGAATGCTTAAAAGCGTGTGAGTACCACCAAATTAGCACTTAATTGGGAAAAAGAGCCATTTCCATGGTTAATAAGGGGCTTGTTTTGGACATAAGATCCTCTAGAAATGGGATTTGAAGTCGATAAGGCCAAAGTTGATGTAAATTTTAAGCTTCCTCATCCACGTCCTACGTTGTCAAAAAGGAATTCGAACGTTTCTCCGGACATTCTGGATTCTATCGATAGATTTATCATAAGACTTTTCAAATAATCTCTCGACCTGATGAACCATCTCATTAGAGAGAAACACTCCTTTCATTTTTTTGGGAAGATTGTATTATAGCACTTTCAAAACATTGAAAATGAATTGACCGAAGCTCCAATTTCTTGCTCCAATTTGGGACCAAAACCTTTTGAATAACATGTGCGATGTGCAAGTGATTATGGCAATAGGTGCTGGGTTCTTGATAAAGGATTGAGAAGCATTTCCGACCAATTCATTATGCAAGTAAGACTATGACTGAAGCAGGAAACGAATTACACAACAACCGAGAAAGAGATGCTTGCAGTTGTTTATGCTTTCGAGAAGTTTCGTCAATATCCAATCATGAACAAGAGTGTTGTTTACACGGATCACTCTGCTATGAAATACCTCTTCAACAAGAAAGATGCCAAAGCAAGTTTGCTTCGATGGATCTTACTTCTTCAAGAATTTGATTTTAAGGTTATCGATACCAAGGGAGCTGAAAATACGCGAGCAGATCACATCTCATCGTCTTGAAACCATTACGAATATTTTTTGATCACCAAAGAGATTTCGAGACTTTTCCTTAGAGACTTAAGTGTTGTTTAACTTCTAAAGACCAAGTAACCGTGGTTTGCCGACTAGCTAACTACCAAGCCGGTGGAATTCATTAAAAAAGGAATGTCGACTCCAAGAGAAAAACAAGTTCTTTAAAGATGTAAAACATTATTTATGGGCATGACATTTCTTTTCAAGTCTGGTGGCAGATTCAACTAGTCCGAAGGTGTGTAGATGGCAAAGAAGCTCTCAAAAATTCTCGAAGCTTGTCATAGTGGATGGACATACCTGGGGGACACTTTGTGCCAACTTTTACCGCCTAGAAAGGTTTTTGTGCCCGGTGGGTTTTTTATTGGTCTTTTGATTTATAAGGTGCCTACAAATTTGTAAAACTTGTGATGGCTTGTAAAAGACATGGCAAAATCTTTCTCACATGATGAGATGCCTCAAAATGCAATCCAAGTTTGTGAAATTTTCGATTTATGGGGAATTGATTTTATGGGACCTTTTCCGTCGTCTAGGGGTAAACAAATATATTCTAGTAGCCGGTTTCGACTATCTTTTCCAAGGGTGTTGAGCGGAAAAGCGCTCCCTACAAACGATGCTAGGGTAGCTTTTAAGTTCTTTAAATACCTTTTTCCCGATTCGGTGCTTCGAGAGCAATTAATAAGCGGTCGTGGGGGACCCATTTTTGTAACGGACAAATATGATAGAGTTGATGTCTAAATTTGGTGTCACCCATCGTCTTTCGACTCCTTTACCACCCTCAAACGAACACTCCCCACATTGTGGTCGAGTTGTGAAGTCCGAATCGACGGTTCTCAAAAGAATTTTGGATAGAGGTAACGGCAGAGGAAAACCGTTTTGCCTCATGGTCCGACATAGCTTGATGATGCTTTATGGGCTTTTAGAACGCTTAAAAGACTCCAATTGGATGTACTACGTACAAGTTAGTCTACTGGAAAAACGTCTCGTCACTTACCATTGAATAGAACACAAAAGCGATATTGGGCTCTCAAGCATGGCAACTTAGATTAATGACGCGGGCGATCATCAAAGCTTCAGCTTAATGACTTAGCGAACGTCGTGATCAAGCTTACGAGTAGTCTCTAATCCTGCAAGGAGAAGACAAAGAAGATGACTCGATTCCAAGTAAAGAATCAGCATCTTCTTTGTTGGTGATCAAGTCCTTCTTTTCAACTCACCGATTAAAAGATTTTCTCCGGGAAAGCTCAAGTCCCGTGGTCCGACACCTATCACAATCACCAATGTTTTATCCCTTATGGCACTTGCCAATTTGTTCTCATGCCGTATGGATTCTAATTCAAAGTCAACTGTCAACGTTCTTAAGCATTTACTATGGAGGGGTACACTCCATTAGTTAGCCCGGAACCTCCACAGACTTTCCCTAAGGACAACTAAATTCAGGGATCGAGTCGAGCTTGCGACTCGGTGACCAAAAACAAGCCGCTTCGTGGGAGTTCACCCCATGCTTATCTTTTCTATTTTCTTTCTATTATCTTAGGTGTTGTGTTGAGAAAGGCTTGTTCTCGTTTCGATTATTCGATGTTTGTTGCTTGTTGTGATTTTTGCAGGATTCTCCCAACAATTTCTTTGAAGCCTCTCGTGTCCGGTGTTGTTTCCCGTTCTACTCGAGCTTCTCATCCTTTGTGTGAATTTAGTTTGGGGAGATCCATATCCTTTCATCTTATCGATTAACGTTTATCTTTGCATACTTCATAAACGGCTTAGATTTACGTAGAGACCCGACTTTAAACATTGAGGACAATGTTTCGTTTTAGTTTGGGGAAGGGAATCTATCGATTTGATGTTGCTTGCTTATTGTTTTGTTCTCACGTACCCGTTTTCCCACAAAAATAGCAAAAATTTAAAATTTTTAAGATCTTATTTGTAAAAAAAAATGAAAAAAAAAATATAATAATAATATAAAAAAGTGTTAAGACAAAAATGTAGGTTTTCCGTTGGTAAGAATAAGAAGTAATTTTTGACCCGATCGTACGTGTTGAGTTCTAGCTTTCTCCCTTAACAATTAATGATGATAGTTTGTGCTAGTCTCATGTAGACTTTAAACATGCTAGACTTGAAATCGTTAGTAAATGAAGACTTGTGCTAATCTCAAGTAGATTTTAAATATGCCGAGTTGGATTTTATATAGGCTAAGTATTTATGAATTTCTTTTGCGAAGAACGAGAAATAATAGTGTTATTTATAAGTCATGGCATTAAACGTAGAGTAGTTGGTTCTCTTTCAAGATCATAAGTGTTAATTGTGGATTTTTCTCCCATTAGCTTGTTTCACCTTTATATATAAATGTTTAATAAATAGAATTGTATGGTTTTTTGGTTAATAATTAGTTAATAGAAGTTTTCTTTAGTTCCTTTGTGATTAGGATGAGTACACACCAGGAATACTTAATTTGGCATACTATATGTATCACATTAATAAATATTCTACTTATTCCTTAAAGAGCCTTAGGGTATATGGGATAAGTAGAATTTAATAATAATCCAAGACTGATAAAAGTTTGCTGCATCTTGTCGGAGGCGTGGCCGATGTTGTAGCCTTCTAAAGGACCGAGGTTTAATAATGTTGTCTTATTTTGTGCCTTAAAGAGCCTAATGGTATATGGTGCAAATAAGATTGGTCCATTCATGTCTTAAAGAGCCTTAGGGTATATGACTTAAGTAAAATCCTAAGATACAAAAGTAGGATTTGCGGGAGGAAAAATAAGTACACAATTAGTATTTATGAGTAGTGTTAGTGTCATAACTTGTAATTGAAAATGATCTTGTTTTTAAGCTTAGCATGGGAAAGTGAAAAATCGGGGATGATGAAGTTATCTTTTCAGACACTTAAATGTGCTTTTTGTTCTATGATCCTAATTATTGTGTTCTTAACCGTTACGATTTATTTTTGGAATTAATAAGTATCAAAATAAAGTCTTAAAGAGCCTTCGGGTATATGACTTAAATAAAATCTTGAGATACAAAATTAGAAAATAAGGGAGGAAAAGTAAGTACACAATTAGTATTCTATGAGTAGTTTAGTATCATGATTGTTTATAATTTAACATGATCTGTTTTTAAGCTTAGTATGGAAAAGTGGAAGTTGGGGACGATAAATTTATTTTGCTTGTTCCATGATCCTAAGTATTATAAAAAGAAAATGAATATAAAAAATATATATAAATAATGTTATGAAGTGTTGAGTATGAAAAGTTAGAAAAAGCATAAAAAATAGAAAAATATTGAAAATGGAAAAACGGGGCGTCTTAAATTTTGATTCCTTAATTCCTTTAGATGAGCACTTTACTACTTTTCAACGTGATTAGTTTGAGGGGATTGTGAATTTTTAATTTTGAGCGCGTATTATTACCATATGCGTGAGGACACGGCTATACTTTAGTATGGGGGAATTTGGTATTCGCTATTTTATACATACTTTTTACCATGAAAAACGAACCCAAAAGACAAAAAACATAATAAAAATTGCAAATATATGTTGTTTTTGTGTTTGTGTATGTGCAGGTACGGATATAAAGAAATGAACAAAAATAAAGACAAAACCAGACAAAGCCGAGCACGAGATCGAAAAGAGTGCGAGAAAACGAGTCCAAGGGTACTTACGGATTTTTTTTGGGCCAACCCGTAACCCATTTAAATGGGCCGGGCCAGCCCATTATCAAGCTAGCCCAAACAACAGCCCACGATTAATGCCCATCAGCCTAAATGATGTTAGCCCAAGATGGATTTTTGGGCCCATTCTATGTGTTAATATATTAAATCAAGGCCCAAGGAAGAAATGAGAGAACAAGTTATATTTTGTATAGATGGAAAATGGAAGCAGCAAGTTTTGGCAAATATGGCGTTTGAATTGCACGCACCAAAATTAAATCAAAACAGGCGAGTGGAGCACCACTCTCACCCCACTATCATTATTTTGGCAAATAGGAGAGGAACACGTGGCGGAGCAATGAGATAAAGAATTTCATTCATATCATTCTGTAACCGAATGATCCAACAGCCCCAATTATTGAAGCAAAGGAATGACACATGTCGTAATATCAACGGCCGGATCTTGATCCGCGCCCCCTTTTTCCTAGTCTCTGATTGGTCCGAGTGGGTGAAGGCGGATTGGGAGCTAAAAATTACAAAATCAACCCTTCTTTGGCTATAAAAAGGCAGCTCGCTCCCTTCTATTTTTTGTTAGTTAGTTTTTTTATTTTTTTAGTTTTAGCTTTAGTTTTTTTGGCTTATTCTAGTTTTGTATTTGCTTATTTTTAGTTTCCAGCTTATTGTACCTTTTTTGTTTAGCAAGTTTATTAATATGATGTAACAAAAGATGTTTTATATTTGATGAAGATCTCGTTTGAAATTTTATTCGCTTAACTTCTCGTTAATTATTCCTTTTTTGTAAGCTTATTCTATAAGCTGATATTTCGTGCTTATTCTCTCGGCTTATTACTTTCCAAAGTTCTTAAAAGCTTAATAAATGACTCCTAAAAGCTTTCCAAGCTAATTCGAGTTATATTTGATTGTTTTTAAGCACTTTTCGATTTAATAAGCTCTAATTAGCTCGGATATGGCTTATTGATGTACTTATCTCGTTTTTGCTTTAATTGAAGATCCTATTTTCTGATAAAACTAGTTTATAAACTGCTTATTTGGTTTCGCATAAGCTTATATTGTTAAATTTAGTTTTTGAGATATTATGTGTAGAAACATAATTTGTTCAAATGCTTTAGGTTAGTTAACCTCTTGGTTACTGTTAGCATTAATATGGAGTATCGTGCTCATTTAGCTTAAATTACGCGTAGCTTAACGAAAGTCATTCGTTTTATATAAATGTTTCTAGATTAGTATATTAAGTGTTTTAATTCGTGTCCTTATTAAGAATTATAGTGCTTATTAAAAATATCATTTGGCTTTATTTTGAGGTGCTTATTTGTTTGAAATACTTGATGCTCATTGGACTGTGAATCTGTTGAGTTTTCATGTTTGCTATGGCAGATTTGGTTGTAGAAAATTATCTTTTGGATCATGTTAGGCATTTGGGCACATTCTTATGTTTAACATTTGGTTTGCTTAACTTGCATTTGGGCCAAAATTCATTTGTTTGTTTTTCGAATACAGGAAACAAGAATAGAAAAAAAGATGAGTTTGAAGATTTTAATTTTATTTACTCTTATGTTAACAGTGTTTATTTTATTTTGTTTTGGTACCGGTCGACTCATGAGGCGAGGAGCTTACGGGTTTATTTAGCTAGACCGACTTTGATTAGTTGTTTTAGTTAAATAAATCGGGTGGTAATTGTTAAAATTGCGGGTTTCCAATTCGGTTCACTTTCTATTCCTTTTTCAAGTATTATTTATTTTTTTTTTTTTAGTGTTGTTTTATTTTATATTTGCCTATTTGATTTATGTCATGCCTAGTGTAGCTTTATTTTTAAAATGCTTAGTTTTTTATTTCATTATGAGTAGTGAGTAGATTTAGTAGAGCTTGTTAAGTGATTAGAGATTTGGAATTTAGGTGCGGGTTTAAAAAGATTTAAAAAATATTTAGTCATAAGTTTTGTCTTTTTCTAAATTTTATATTCGTCATTTATTTTTAATGCAATTTAATTTCTTGTAATTTATTTTTAAGCATTTCATTTTACTTGTCATTTTAATTCGTTAAACCTAAGCCCACACTTAATGAACATTTCACGTCACTTAGCAAGCATATTTGTCATTTATATCTTTTGCTTAATTTTAGTATATTCTTTGTAGTTTAAATCAATAGAATTATATTAGTTTAATTTTTAGTATAAAAATAGTTTAAAACCAAAAGTTTACCTTTCCTTTTATATGCTTTCCTTTTAAGTAGATTTATAAAACAAAACCTAAACTTTTAGGCTATTCAAGCTCGATTTACAACTTGAACGTAGATTTCCATTCACCTCTCGTCGAAGAAACGACCTGTAAGGTTTTTGAGATATCGCTTTGGTTAAAAGTGAATTTCTTAAACCCGACGGTAATACTATACTATACTATTATTGATTATCTTCCTTATTATTACGTATTTATATGTATTAAAAGGGACGGATTAAATTTTTATGCATAAAAAAAGTGAAAAATGTTGTAAAAAATAATAATGTAATAAGTGTTTTGGCACAAATAAAGGTGAGAACGAGAATTAATTTTTGACTCAACCGGTTTTATACCTTAGCTTTTTCCTTAACATATTTAAATCGAGTTTGTTGCTAGTCTTATGTAGGCTTATCCATTATGCCGAACTCGATTTATTAGAATAAAGATTGTTGCTAGTCTATGTGACTTGTTAAAGTGCCGATCTTTATTCGCTGGGCTAAAGCATTCGCGAGTTTCTTTATAGAGATTTTTATTTCGAAGAACGAGAATGATTGTTGTTATTTATAGTCTTGACATGAAACGTAGAAATGTTGGTTTTCTTTCAAGCTCATAAATTGTTATTAGGGACTTTTTATTTATTAGCTTGTTTCACCTTTATATATAATTGTTTAATAAATAGAGTTGTGCGGTTTTTTGGTTAATAATTAGTTAATAGAAGTTTTCTTTAGTTCCTTTGTGATTAGGATGAGTACACATCAGGAATACTTAATTTGGCATACTATATGTATCACATTAATAAATATTTTGCTTATCCCTTAAAGAGCCTTAGGGTATATGGATAAGTTGAATTCAATAATAATCCAAGCTGATAAAGTTTGCTGCATCTTGCGGCTCACAACCTTGTTACAGCTTCTAAAAGGTCGAGGAAGTTACGAGCGGCGAAATATGTTTGCTACTTCTTGTCGGAGCGTGACGATGTTGTTAGCATTCTAAGGACTGAGGTTTAATAATATTGATGAATTTGTTGTTTTTTTTGTACCTTAAGAGCGCCTAAGGGTATATGGTGCATAAATAAGATTGTGTCCATTTTCATGTATGAAAGAGCCTTAGGGTATATGACATGATGGTGCCTTGTTATGTAGCCTAAATAATAAGCGCCAAATTTTGGTCGCCTTGATGTGGACTTTAATCTTGATGACATTCGATCTTTTGAAAAGGGCTAGGAGCTAATTATTGCGTTCTTAACCGTTACGCTTTATTTTTGGAATAAATAAGTATCGAAATAAAAGTCTTAAAGAGCCTTCGGGTATATGACTTAGGTAAAATAATGAGATACAAAAGTAGGTTTTGCGGGAGGAAAAGTAAGTACATAATTAGTATTTATGAGTAGTGTTAGTGTCATGACTTGTAATTGACAATGATCTTGTTTTTAAGCTTAGCATGGGAAAGGTGAAAAATCGGGATTGATGAAATTATCTTTTAGACACTTAATAGTGCTTTTTGTTCTATGATCCTTAAAGTCACCAATGAGATAATAAAAACAATATATTATGTCAGCACAAATAAGTTGTAGTTAGGTAGTTAATTATCAAGAAAAATCATAAAAATAGAAAAAATCTTTGAAAATGGGAATTCGGGTGTTTTATAACTTGTGATCTCTTAACTCTCTCAACAAAAATCTTTGCTACTTTTCAAAGGTTTAGTCTGGGGAAGTTTCGAGGTATTTAGTTATAAGGCATGTAATATTGCGTGAGGACACGCAATCGTTTAATTTGGGGAATTTTGATAAGTGTAAAATACACATATCCGTTTGTACCTAAAATAACCCAATTAAACCCAAAACACAGTGAAAATAGGAAAAATATGCTTGGTTTGTGTTTGTATGTGTGCAGGTACGGATATATCAAATATCATAAGAAAACCGTCAAAAACGGGCAAACGCGGACACGAGAATCAGAAGAGCACAAAAGAAGCCAAGGACTCAAAGCCAAAGCCAAGAAAAGTCAACCCTTAGTCAACTCTCAGTCAACAAAAGTCAACCATAAAAGGACAAGAACCCCAAAATATTCCATTTAAGTCCCTCAAGTTTCCAAATGTGACACAAATGGTCCCTAAGGTTTAAATGGGCCTCTAAACCCTAAAACCCTTACCCGGATCCAAAAGCCCAAGTTAAAAGCCCATTACCCTAGCTCATACCCTTTTTATAAAACCACAAGGACCATTTCTACCATTTTCAAAAGTCCTTTTACACTACAACTTTTATAAACCAAACACAAGGACCATTTGTGTCATTCTCCCAAAGTTTAAATCGAATTACCCGTTCAACTGAATTTTTACTCTTTCAGTTAAAACAAATGGCGTCAAACCCAAACATTGTTCATCGTCACTTCCATTTCACCATCCAGGGTAAATCATAGGGCAAACGCAAATTAATGGGCAAATCAGACTATTCAAGGGCTCTCTTACATAATAGCAAGGTCAAAACAGTCTTATCAAAGCTCTCATTGGCTCACTTGGCAAAAGCAAGGATCGTGTACAAGAGGGAAAGCACAAGAGAAGCTCAATTTTTACACTAAATGCTCTCACACAACTAGCACAAGCTGTCACATCAAAGAATGACAGCTTGGCAATCCGTGTGAGTGTGCATTTGATCCAACGGCCTAAAATTCAGATCAATGATGTTTAAGGATTTAAAGGTGTAGATCAAAAGGAGCGTGGGCATCAAGCTTGGCCTAGAAGGTTCCTTCAGCTGCTATATAAAGACCACACCATCACACACAGGGATCGTCTTTTTCTTTTCTAGCCTTTTCACCTAGTGTAGTTTTTTATTGTAATTTTCTTTTAATCATTTGTAATTGTCTTTTATCTAATGTAATCAGAGTTTTTAATTAATCAAAGTTAGTGTTTGCTTTTAATCTTCTTAGTCTCTCTTGATTCATAAGCTCTCTAAAATAGCCAAATTGTATTAATAAGCTAATAAGCTCATAATAAGCTCTTTCAGTCTATAAGCTGAAATGGAGCTTATTTAATTCAGTATTAATCATATCTAAACCTTTAATCATCTTAACATATACTTGTGGATTGTTGAGCTTTTTGGGAAGTTTGACCAATTATGGAAGGGTCAAAGAAGGACTTAACTCCTAGCTTATTTATAAGCTAGGAGAGCTTGTAGCTGCCATTTATTAGGTCCTCTTGTTTAGCTAGAGGAGAAAGTAAGTTTCATTTTTAAAATTCCTTGTTCATTTTCAATTATAGCTTAATATTTACTTATATGCTTGCTTATTGCTTAATTGCTTATTCAGTTTGCTTACTAGTGCTTAATAATCCTTAATCTAGCTTATTAAGTATGTTTGTTCATTTTTTTTAGCTTAATCATCTTAGATCATAGTTTTCTATATAACTTGTCATTAAACCATAAAAAACCAAAAATAAGAAGTTATAGAATAGATCTTAATTCTAGTTTAAAGTAGTTGTTAATTTGTGTTAATTAGGTTTGAATTAAGCTAGTTAATGTCTGGTAATCAAGTTTTCTTAATTAGTTTTCAATTTAAGAGCTTATCTAAGTCTGTCAAAAACCTTAAGGGGTGTTTGGTTTAAGACTGTTTGACATCAAAAAGTCAAAATAAGTTTTGCAAATTGTTTGAGATAGTTGAGTTTTCATTTAAGAGTAGTTTTAATAGAGTTTTTTAAAGCTTAGTTTGTAAAAATCAAAAAGTTATGGCTTATTTTAAGTATACCTGCACCAGGGGAGTTTGTAGCTTAAGTTTGATTTGAGCTCTTTAAGCTTTTGTGTGTGCTTGAATTGTGTTTGCCTCACCTCACTTAGAGTATCTAAGTGCAGGCTTACCCTCAAAGTAGCCTGCACTATTTGGTTTTTGCTTGTGTCAAGTGCATCAGTACTAACATACAGTTAGTACTGCTGTCACTTTTTAGCTTAATTTTAAGCTTTTAAATGTAGGATTTAGAAGCTTAAGTTTAGATATAATTTAGTTTTCATATAGTTTTAGTTAAGTCATAGCTTATTTACCATTTCATGCTTTATTTTCTAGCTTAATCTTGCTTTAAAAAGTAGCTCAAAAAACCTAAAAAGCCAAAAACAGTAGGATTAGGATTAGTGTTTAAATTTTTGATTTCTAGTCTTAAGGAGTTGATTTTATGATTCAGTTATATAGTAAATAAGTATTTAAGCTAGTTTGAAAAATCTCATAATCATAAATAGCTTATTGAGAATTTAAGCTTATATGGATTTTGTGCTTTTTGCTTAGTTTCTTGAGTTTAGCATTTTTACCTTCAATTTTAGTTAGCTTAATCTGTTTCAAGGTCAATTTACTTTTCATTTTTAGATTAAGCAAATCATAAGCTTGCTAGATCACCTTTTCTTTTTCAAATTGAGCTTAAATTGAGCTTTTTTTTACAAGCTTTTAAGTAAAACCAAAGGGAAACCCCCACTTTTTGAAGGCAGCTTATTGATAAGCTCTTTTAGAGCTTATTATTGGTTTTCAGCTTATTGTGCTTTTATTAAAGTTTTTCTCCCCAACTTGTTCTTTAACTTTGCTTTTTTATAATGTTTTCCTTAATTAAGCATTTTTTTAAATTCAAACTTATTTTTAGGCTTAAAGGGACTTAGGGTGTAATCGGGTTAGGCCTCAGGGTAGGTTTTGTAACTTTCTCATTTGTTAGTTAACTCAGTTAATCCCCCGTTTGTCCTTTTGTTTTCACTGTTAGTCCTTTAGTCCTTGCATAGTTAGTCCTTAGTTAAGTATTTAATTAATTTTTAATTTTAATTTTTATAATTAGGTTTAATTTTTAATTAGTTTAATTAAACTTTAATTAAAAAGTAAAAATTAGGGCTTTTATTTTTATTAATTTCTTAATCTTTTTCTTTTTTCTAGATATATTTTTATAAAAAAAATTTAGGCTTATATTTTTTAATAGTTTTTATAAATTTTAAGCTTTTAATTAGTTTAAATTTTAGAAAATTCATATCTTAAAGTTTTATTTTTTACTTTCTTTTACCTAGGAAATAATATATATTTCTATTATTTGCTATTTTATTTCGATTTATTTTAGTTCAAATTGTTTTTAATTTAAACTTCCAAAAATAATTAAAAAATGTTTTTCTTTTTCCTAAAATTTCCTTTTGTCCTATCTTAGATTTAGAAATTTAGTTTACATTTTTAGGAGTTAAATTTGGTTTACTTGCTTAATTTTCGCGTTTTATTTGTTTCCCGGTTATTTGTTATAGTGCTTTAATTGTTTTTAAATGCTTGTTTTAATTGTTAGTTTATAGAAAACTCAAATCAATCTTCGTAACCATTCATCAATCAGTATCCAATATCAAGCGAGGTTTCAATTTCTCAAGTCGTTGGGAAAACGACCCGGGAAATCATACTTTTTGGTAAACATACGTAAATTATATATTATATATATATATTTTAAAGAGTGAAAATTTCCTTAGGGAATTTTCTTAATTGCTCTTGTATATTAGTATATATTATATCCGCGTATCAGGGTACTAACTTTAGGCTTGTCAGTACTAACTGGTGTGCTAGCAGTATTAACTGTGTTAGTACTGCTAGCTTTAGCAGCTCCTGCTTGAAGAAGCAAATCCTCAGTATCTTTGGCAAACTCCTTTCTGAGAGCTTCAGCTGCATCATTAGCATCCTGTTCTTGTCTTTTAAGCCTTTCAAGCTCATCTAAAAAGACTTGTTCCTCCTTATCTACTGGGTTCTCATCTGTCTTTAAATCATAATTTTTGTTAGGTTCTTTACCTGCATTCTTTGCTTTTGAGCTCTTGATTGTTGAAGTATAAGAAGACCATATTGGCAGTACAAAGTAGTCCTGAGTAGATTCATCTTCTATTTCAAAATTTCCTGCTCAATAATTAGTTTTGTAACTACATTATGATTAGCTTCTTTTGGACCTGCATGTTTGTTAGCTTGATTCTCTGATCTCACAGGTTGATAATTCATAGAATCAGTTAAATAATCAAGATCAAACAGCCAAGTTGGTCCCTTCCCTGCAACATTTAGTTTATTTTCTAAAAAGGTTATGTGCAGGTTTTCTTCAACTCTTTTGGTTTCTAAATTGTATACCCTAAAAGCCTTGCTTTGTAGAGAATACCCTACCAAAAATCCTTCATCTGATTTCCCATCAACTTGCCCACGCCGTGGTAATGGTATTTCCAGATTGACACGTGGGCACCCAAAAGGTCCTTATATAGACTTATGATTGGTATTTTACAGTTATAAGTTAATAAGGTGTCTTATTTTGAGGCTTGGTTACTAATACCATATTAAGGACATAACAAGCAGTACTAACTACTTCAGCCCAAAAAGTGTTAGGTAAAAATGAATCTGCTAGCATAGTTCTAGCAGCCTCAATAAGGGTCATGTTCTTTCTTTCAGCAACTCCATTTTGTTGTGGAGTTCTAGCATTACTGTATTCCCTCTTGATCCCTTTTGACCCACAGAATTCAATAAAATCCTTGTTCTTAAATTATGTACCATTATCACATCTAATTGATTTAACTTTTTGATTTAATTGGTTTTCTAAATCATCTTATAATAGTCCATAAGGATTCCACTTAGTTCATCTCTTAGTTCTAGAAGCGAATCCTAACTAAAACTGCTAAAATCTTTTAGTGATTAACCAGGCTATAAGTCTTATGGTTTAAGTCCTTACTTGATTGTAGGTCTTCTAAATAAATCAATATGCAGAAGCTTTAAGGGCCTGACTAAATAGAGCTTACGATTTGCATTACAGGAGGCCTTGTGTTGCTTTCCTTTCTGACAAGCAATACATGTGGTGGTCATTTTGAATAAATCTATTGAAGTAAACTCTGTTACAAGGGTTTCCCTTCACAAGTTTGTTTAAGTTGTTTTAAAGTTAACTTGACCCAACCTCCTATGGCCATTGTTAGATTCAAACAATGTGGCCTTTGCTATTAAAACAAGCTAATAGCTAAACCTCCAGAAGGAACAATGTTCTCTAAATTGAAACTGTACATATTGTTTTGTCTAGGGATTCTAAGTAATACTTGATTTTCATCAGGTAACTTAAATTCAGGAGACAACACAAGACATTCAGTGTCTGTGAAGAGAACCTTGTTCTTCTTGTCACACATCTGTGACACAGAAAAGAGATTGAAATGCTGTAGTTCTTTCACAAAGCACACATCCTCAAAATCTAACTTTCCTGTTTTTATTTTACCTTTACCAGTTATGTAACCTTTACTTCCTCCAAAAGCAACAGGGCCACCATTAAAGTCTTGATATTCAGCAAGGTAGGCCTTGTTTCCAGTCATGTGCCTGGAACATCCACTATCAACAATCCCTTTGTTCTGTAAAGCTCTTTGTGGATAATCCTGCACATTAAATAAGAGAGATTAGTTTCTCTTAGGGACCCAAGCCTTTTTGGGCTTGGGTCTGCCTAGTGGATCTTTGAAAGGAACACAATTTCTAGAACTTGATCCACCATTGTATTTGGAGACTTTGTTCCAGTAATGTCTTTTGTGTCTTCAATTACAACCTGCTGAGGGCTTAACAGCAGTTTCCCTTTCCCCCCAACAATACTAACTGCATTTACCTCAACAATATTAACTTTTTAATATGAAAAATTGGTTCTAAGTGATGTTGTTCTATTAAATGGCTTTCTAAAAGGTGAAAGAGTTTTATGAAAACCAGCTTTTGGTCTAGCATTATTCACAATAGGCTTAACAGTATTAACTTTCCTAGCAGCATTAGTTAGTATTGCATGTCTGTTAAAATTATGCCTAGCAGTATTAACTGTGTTAGTACCGCTAGTTCTAGCAGTATTAACTATGTTAGTACCACTAGTTCTAGTAGTATTAACTTGAATCTTGTCAGTTCTAGTTAGTACTGCTTTTGGAACAAATTGGTTTTGATGATTCACTCTTTGCACATTGTTCCAAACTAGCCTAATCTACCTTTGACCAGACCCCTTATTCATCCTATTGTTTAATTCAGCTTGTTTAGCCATCATTTTCTCATGAAAATTGGTATGTGTTTAATTACACATACCTTTTACCTTTAAAAACGAGCTAAAATAACCAAAAACGGACTTAAAATGCTCCATTGATAGAGATTGCTCGGCACATGATCCTTAAAAAGCTTCCCGAAAGCTTGGAGATCCGGAAAAATTTCTAATTCCTTGTGAATTCCAGGGAATGGAGATAGTTACGCCTTAGCCGATCTGGTGCAAGCATAAAATCTAATTGCCCTTTCGATGTTGGAAAAATACTTCTCGTTGCCCGAACTTCACCGACTCGTATGGACTTTAGAGTTGCGGCGGATCCATACTTACCCTAAGGAGGTTGTAGCGAATGACGTCTACGTTAATGTGGAAAATTCACTTTCCCGCCGATTTTCGTAGTTCTGTCGATTTCGATAGTGATCCTCCTGAGTACCTCTTATACTTGGAAGGTCATTTTTGAAAACCGGTCGTACCTTAATTGACGTTTACGAAGGAGAAATCACCCTCCGTGTTGACAACGAAGTCGTCACTTTCAATTTAGACCAAACCATGAAATACTCTTTTCAAATGACAAATCGGTAAACCGAATTGACAATCATTGATGAAAATTGGTGAGGAGTATGTTCTCGGGAATTATTAGGATTCCTAGTGTGATTTTTCAAAGTGTCAATCCACTTCAAGTCCTGGAGTCCGTTTACTTCTGAATTTACTTTGGAAGAAAATCTGATGCGTATCTTTATGACAAATCAATCTCTTTGGTAGAAAGTGATCATGATGATTGTGTTCGAGGTGAAGACATTTATGTGCTTGAACAATTGTTAAATGATGACCCGTTTCAACTTCCTCCGATGGACCTTAAGCAAAGTGAAGTTACCAAGGCCAAATCTTCAATTGAAGAGCCTCCAGAATTGGAATTAAAAGACTTACCATCTCACTTAGAATTGCCTTTCTTGGAAGAAATGATAAGTTACCGTTTCATCATGCTAAAGGTTTAAAAAAACGATCAAAAAGAAGTCTTCATTAATGTTCTTAATCTCATAAACGTGCATAGCTTGGAAAATAACCGATATCAAGGGTAGCGAACCCTCGTTTTGTACTCATAGATTTTGATGTGGAAGACGATTGTTTAAACCTCGTGCAAAGTCAAATGACGGAGTGAACCCAAAAATCATGAGTATTTAAGAAGTGGATGATTAAACTTCTTGATGCCGAAATGATTTACCCGATCTCTGACAGCCCGTGGGTTAGTCCAATCTATTGTGTCCCTTAAAAAGGAGGAATAACCGTCGTTGCAAATGAAGAGAATGAATTAATTCTGACACGTCTAGTTACCGGATGGAGAGTATGTATCGATTATAGGAAGCTTAACGAAGCAACTCGTAAAGATCATTTTCCTCTCCCGTTCATGGATCAAATGCTAGAACGTCTAGCCGACAATGAATTCTATTGTTTCTTAGATGGGTTTTTTAGGTTTTTTCAGATTCAAGTGATTTCATGATCAGAGAAAACGACTTTTATGAAAGGCCATAGGTACTTTTGCTTATCGTCGTATGCCATTTGGATTATGTAATGCTCCTGGAACCTTTCAACGTTGTATGATGGCGATTTTTCACGATATGATAGAAAAGACAATGGAGGTGTTTATGGATGATTTTTCCGTTTTTGGTGATAATTTTGATTCATGTCTTTCTAATCTTGAACGAATGTTAAAAAGATGTGAAGGACACCAAATCTTGTCCTTAATTGGGAGGAAAAAATGTCATTCATGTGTATATAATGGTATTGTTTTAGGTCATAAGATATCTAAGTCCGGGATTGAGGTCGACCGAGCAAAAGTCGATGTGATTGATATACAAATTCTAATCGACTACAGTCAAGGTAGTTAGAAGTTTTTTTAGGTCACTGAGGAGTTTTACCGTTCGTTTCATTTCAAGACTTTTCAAGATTTCTAGACCAATAACTCACCTTCTACGAAAAAAGACACCACCATTTGTATTTTCTCAAGATTGTTCAATGCTTTTCGTAATCCTTAAGAAGAAGCTGACGAAGCTCCGATCTTAGTTGTCCCGGATTGGAACCTACTTTCGAATTTATGTGTGATTGCAAGCGTTTTGCGATTGGTTGCGGTTCTTGGACTACGTAAGTCGAAGCATTTTAATCCAATTTCTTTTGCTAGTAAGACGATGACGAAGCTCTAAATTCATTACACTACAACAGAGAAGGAGATGCTCGCTGTAGTGTATGCTTTTGAAAAGTTTCGGCCATATCTTGTCTTATCTAAAAGCATTGTTTATACCGACCATTTCGCTTTGAACTACCTATGAACAAATCATGATGCAGCCAAGGTTGCTTTCGAGGGTGTTCCTTTTACAAGGAGTTCGATATCACATCTTGACAAGAAAGGATGTAAAAATCTAGCCACCGATCATTGTTCTGTCAAGACTCGAGATCCTCAAAAGTTGTTTTGGATACAAAGACATTAACGAATATTTTCCTTTAGAAACTCTTGGAGTTATATCAAACGGAAGTACCCCATGGTTTGCTGATTTTGCAAACTACCATGCGGGGAATTTTATTATAAAAGGAATGTCAATCTCAAAGATGAGGAAATTTTTCAAAGTTGTAAAACATTATTTTGGGTGATCCTTACCTCTTTAGTATATGTGCGGATTCAAATCATTCGTTAGGTGTGTATCTGGACCACGAGAGCTCTTGAAATCCTCAAGGCTTGTCATGAAGGACCCACGGGGGCCATCATAAGTGCCATTCTCACCGCTCGAAAAAGTATTTGATTGCGGTTTTTCTTTTGGCCCTATATATCGAGATTGCTCATTCGTATGGATAATTCTTGTGATACGTGCCAACGACAAGGCAAAATTTCTCATCAACGTGATGAAATGCCTCAAAACGCTATCCAAGTTTGTGAAATCTTCGACATATGGGGTATTGATTTTATGGGACCTTTTCCGTCATCCAAAGGGAATAAGTATATCTTTAGCAGTCGACTATCTTTCGAAATGGGTTGAAGCAAAGGCGCTCCCCACAAACGATGCTCGTGTAGTTGTGAAATTTTTAAAGTCTCTTTTTGCCCGATTTGGAACACCGAGAGCTATAATAAGCGATCGTGGGACCCACTTTTGTAATGATCAATTTGCCAAAGTGATGTCTAAATATGGTCACTACATCGTTTAGCTTACCGCTTACCACCCTCAATTGAATGTGGTCAAGTTGATGTGTCAATCGTGGTCTTAAGCGTTATTCTTGAAAGGATGGTAGGAGAAAACCGTGCCTCCTGGTCTGACAAACTAGACGAATGCTTTGTGGGCATTCCGAACCACTTTCAAAACACCGATCGGATGCACACCTTATCAGCTCGTTTATGGAAAGTCTTGTCATTTACCAGTCGAATTGGAACACAAAGCATATTGGTGCTATTAGCATGTAATTTGACCTCAAAACCGGGTAGTGATCATCGGGAAGCTGCAACTAAATGAACTTAACGAGCTTCGAGATCAAGCTTATGAGAATTCATTAATCTACAAGGAGAAGACGAAGAAGCTTCATGACTCAAAGATCAAGAATCGAATCTTCAATGTTGGTGATCAAGTTTTACTCTTCAACTCCCGGTTAAAGATATTCTCCGGAAAGCTTAAAACTCGTTGGTCAGGACCTTTTACTATCACTCAAGTTTTTCCTTTCGGAATTGTTGAATTATCTCAACCCCGATGGCCGAATTTCAAAGTAAATGGTCACCGTGTGAAACATTACTTCGGAGGGGACATACCACCCAAGGTAGTCCCGGATCTCCACACTCTCCCTAAGGACAACTAAATTCAGGGATCGAGTCGAGCTTGCGACTCGGTGACCAAAAACAAGCCGCTTCGTGGGAGTTCACCCCATGCTTATCCTTTCTATTTTCTTTCTATTTTCTATCTAATGTGTTGTGATGTGTGAAGAGGCTATCCTCTTCCGATTTCTCGTTGTTTGTTGTTTGTTGCTTGTTGTGATTTTTGTAGGATCAACCCAACAATTTATGAAGCCTCTCATATCCAGTGTTGTGTCCCATTTCACTCGAGCTTCTCATCCTTTGTGTGAAATTAGTTTGGGGAAATCCAATATCCTTTCATCTTATCGATTCACGTTTATCTTTGTTGCCAATAATTAATAAAGGCTTAGATTTTCGTTGGAGACCCGCTTTTTAAACATTGAGGGACAATGTTTCTTTTAGTTTGGGGATGGAATCTATCGATTTGATGTTACCTGCTTATTGTTTTGTTCTCACGTACCCGTTTTCCCACAAAAATAGCAAAAAATTTAAATTTTTAAGTTCTTATTTGTCATAAAAAAAAAAAAAATAATAATAATAATATAAGTGTTAAGACACGAATGTAGGTTTTCCGCTGGTAATAATAAGAAGTAATTTTTGATCCCGATCGTAGTGTAGAGTTCTAGTTTCTCCTTAACAATTAATGATGTTAGTTTTGTGCTGATAGGTCCTCATGTAGACTTTAACATTGCTAGACTTGATTCATTGTAAATAAAGGCTTGTGCTGAATCTCAAGTAGATTTTAAATATTGCCCGGAAAAAAAGTTGGTACTTTTATATAGGCTAAGTACTCGCGTATCTCTTTATTTGAGTTTTAAATTGCGAAGAACAAGAAATGATAGAGTAGTTATAAGTTGTGATGCTAAACATAGAATAGTTGGATTTCTTTAAAGCTCATAAGTGTTAATTGTGGTTTTTTCTCCCATTAGCTTGTTTCACCTTATATATAAATGTTTAATAAATAGAGTTGTGCGGTTTTTTGGTTAATAATTAGCTAATAGAAGTTTTCTTTAGTTCCTTTGTATTTGGATGAGTAGACATCAGGAATCACTTAATTTGGCATACTATATGTATCACATTAATAAATATTTTGCTTATTCCTTAAAGAGCCTTAGGGTATATGGGATAAGTAGAATTCAATAATAATCCAAGACTGATAAAAGTTTGCTATATCTTGTCGGATGCGTGAACCGATGTTACAGCCTTCTAAAAGGTCGAGGAAGTTACCAAAGTCGAAATATGTTTGCTACATCTTGTCGGAGGCGTGGCCGATGTTGTAGCCTTCTAAAGGACTGAGGTTTAATAATGTTGCTTAATTTTTGTCTTATTTTGTACCTTAAAGAGCCTAAGGGTATATGGTGCAAATAAGATTGGTCCATTCATGTCTTAAAGAGCCTTAGGGTATATGACATGAATGGTGCCTTGCTTAAGTAGCCTAATAAAAGCCAAATTTTGGTTGCCTCGATGTGGACTTTAATCTTGATGACATTTGATCTTTTGAAAAGGGCTAGGAGCTAATTATTGCGTTCTTAACCGTTACGCTTTATTTTTGGAATTAATAAGTATCGAAATAAAAGTCTTAAAGAGCCTTCGGGTATATGACTTAAGTAAAATTATTGTGATGATACTAAAAGTTAGGATTTGCGGGAGGAAAATGTATGTACACAATTTGTATTTATAAGTAGTGTTAGTGTCAGACTTATATTGAAATGTTCTTGTTTTTAAGCTTAAGCATGGGAAAAGTGAAAAAATCGTGGGGATGATGAATTTATCTTTGACACTTAAATGTGCTTTTTATCTAATGATCCTTAAAGTTACCAATGAAGTAATGAAAACACACTACTTCATTATGTCAACACAAATAAGTTGTAGTTTGGTAGTAATTATCAAGAAAAAAAATCTTTGATATTGGGAAATAAGGTGTTTATATAAATTGTGATCTTCCTTATCTCTCTCAACAAAAATCTTTGCTACTTTCAAAGGTTTATCATTGGGGATGTTTCGAGGTATTTGGTTATAAGCTTGTGATATTGCGTGAGGATACGCAATGTTTATGTTTTTGGGGAATTTTGTTAAGTGTAAACATACACAATCCTTTTTGCTCTTAAAATAGGCCCAATTAACCCAAAACTTACCAATATGGCAACATTATGCTTGTATTTTGTTTTGGTGTTGCAAGTACAGATATATCAGAAATCAAAGAAAACATCAAAAAAACAAGCAAAACACGGCACTGGTAACGGAAGAGTGTAAAAATTAGCCGAAACCAAAGCCTAGAAAAAGGTCAAATCTATAGTCACTCAGTCAATTTTTTTTGGTCAAAAAACTCTAAAAAAAAAAAACAAAAAGTCAACAAAGTCCCAAAATGTTTCAAAATAACCCCTCAACTTTTAGAAAAGTCCAAAAATAGTCCCTAAACTCTTAATGGGCCTTAAAACCCTAAAAACCTTACCCGGATACCAAATACAACTCAAAAGCCCTTAAGCCCAAATTCTTAACCCATTACCCTTTCATAAAACCACAGGGACCATTCTTGCTATTTCTTAAACTTCCTTTTTCACTACACCTTTTATTAACAAAGACAAGGGCCATTTATGCAATTTTCCTAAAGTTACAACTGAATTTTTACTCTTTCAGTTAAAACAAATGGCGTCAAACCCAAACATTGTTCATCGTCACTTCCATTTCACCATCCAGGGTAAATCATAGGGCAAACGCAATTGATGGGCAAATCAGACTATTCAAGGGCTCTCTTACATAATAGCAAGGTCAAAACAGTCTTATCAAAGCTCTCATTGGCTCACTTGGCAAAAGCAAGGATCGTGTACAAGAGGGAAAGCACAAGAGAAGCTCAATTTTTACACTAAATGCTCTCACACAACTAGCACAAGCTGTTACATCAAAGAATGATAGCTTGGCAATCCGTGTGAGTGTGCATTTGATCCAACGGCCTAAAATTCAGATCAATGATGTTTAAGGATTTAAAGGTGTAGATCAAAAGGAGCGTGGGCATCAAGCTTGGCCTAGAAGGTTCCTTTAGCTGCTATATAAAGACCTCACACCATCACACACAAGGATCGTCTTTTTCTTTTCTAGCCTTTTCACCTAGTGTAGTTTTTTATTGTAATTTTCTTTTAATCATTTGTAATTGTCTTTTATCTAATGTAATCAGAGTTTTTAATTAATCAAAGTTAGTGTTTGCTTTTAATCTTCTTAGTCTCTCTTTATTCATAAGCTCTCTAAAATAGCCAAATTGTCTCAATAAGCTAATAAGCTTATAATAAGCTCTTTCAGTCTATAAGCTGAAATGGAGCTTATTTAATTCAGAATTAATCATATCTAAACCTTTAATCATCTTAACATATACTTGTGGATTGTTGAGCTTTTTGGGAAGTTTGACCAATTATGGAAGGGTCAAAGAAGGACTTAACTCCTAGCTTATTTATAAGCTAGGAGAGCTTGTAGCTGCCATTTATTAGGTCCTCTTGTTTAGCTAGAGGAGAAAGTAAGTTTCATTTTTAAATTCCTTGTTCATTTTCAATTATAGCTTAATATTTACTTATATGCTTGCTTATTGCTTAATTGCTTATTCAGTTTGCTTACTAGTGCTTAATAATCCTTAATCTAGCTTATTAAGTATGTTTGTTCAATTTTTTTAGCTTAATCATCTTAGATCATAGTTTTCTATATAACTTGTCATTAAACCATAAAAACCAAAATAAGAAGTTATAGATTAGATCTTAATTCTAGTTTAAAGTAGTTGTTAATTTGTGTTAATTAGGTTTGAATTAAGCTAGTTAATGTCTGGTAATCAAGTTTTCTTAATTAGTTTTCAATTTAAGAGCTTATCTAAGTCTGTCAAAAACCTTAAGGGGTGTTTGGTTTAAGACTGTTTGACATCAAAAAGTCAAAATAAGTTTTGCAAATTGTTTGAGATAGTTGAGTTTTCATTTAAGATTAGTTTTAATAGAGTTTTTAAAGCTTAGTTTGTAAAAATCAAAAAGTTATGGCTTATTTTAAGTATACCTGCACCAGGGGAGTTTGTAGCTTAAGTTTGATTTGAGCTCTTTAAGCTTTTGTGTGTGCTTGAATTGTGTTTGCCTCACCTCACTTAGAGTATCTAAGTGCAGGCTTACCCTCAAAGTAGCCTGCACTATTTGGTTTTTGCTTGTGTCAAGTGCATCAGTACTAACATACAGTTAGTACTGCTGTCACTTTTTAGCTTAATTTTAAGCTTTTAAATGTAGGATTTAGAAGCTTAAGTTTAGATATAATTTAGTTTTCATATAGTTTTAGTTAAGTTATAGCTTATTTACCATTTCATGCTTTATTTTCTAGCTTAATCTTGCTTTAAAAAGTAGCTCAAAAAACCTAAAAAGCCAAAAATAGTAGGATTAGGATTAGTGTTTAAATTTTTGATTTCTAGTCTTAAGGAGTTGATTTTATGATTCAGTTATATAGTAAATAAGTATTTAAGCTAGTTTGCAAAAGCTCATAATCAGAAATAGCTTATTGAGAATTTGAGCTTATATGGATTTTGTGCTTTTTGCTTAGTTTCTTGAGTTTAGCATTTTTACCTTCAATTTTAGTTAGCTTAATCTGTTTCAAGGTCAATTTACTTTTCATTTTTAGATTAAGCAAATCATAAGCTTGCTAGATCACCTTTTCTTTTTCAAATTGAGCTTAAATTGATCTTTTTTTTACAAGCTTTTAAGTAAAACCAAGGGGAAACCCCCACTTTTTGAAGGCAACTTATTGATAAGCTCTTTTAGAGCTTATTAGTGGTTTTCAGCTTATTGTGCTTTTATTAAAGTTTTTCTCCCCAACTTGTTCTTTAACTTTGCTTTTTTATAATGTTTTCCTTAATTAAGCATTTTTTTAAATTCAAACTTATTTTTAGGCTTAAAGGGACTTAGGGTGTAATCGGGTTAGGCCTCAGGGTAGGTTTTGTAACTTTCTCATTTGTTAGTTAACTCAGTTAATCCCCCGTTTGTCCTTTTGTTTTCACTGTTAGTCCTTTAGTCCTTGCATAGTTAGTCCTTAGTTAAGTATTTAATTAGTTTTTAATTTTAATTTTAATAATTAGGTTTAATTTTTAATTAGTTTAATTAGACTTTAATCAAAAAGTAAAAATTAGGGCTTTTATTTTTATTAATTTCTTAATCTTTTTCTTTTTTCTAGATATATTTTTATAAAAAAAATTTAGGCTTATATTTTTTAATAGTTTTTATAAATTTTAAGCTTTTAATTAGTTTAAATTTTAGAAAATTCATATCTTAAAGTTTTATTTTTTACTTTCTTTTACCTAGGAAATAATATATATTTCTATTATTTGCTATTTTATTTCGATTTATTTTAGTTCAAATTGTTTTTAATTTAAACTTCCAAAAATAATTAAAAAATGTTTTTCTTTTTCCTAAAATTTCCTTTTGTCCTATCTTAGATTTAGAAATTTAGTTTACATTTTTAGGAGTTAAATTTGGTTTACTTGCTTAATTTTCGCGTTTTATTTGTTTCCCGGTTATTTGTTATAGTGCTTTAATTGTTTTTAAATGCTTGTTTTAATTGTTAGTTTATAGAAAACTCAAATCAATCTTCGTAACCATTCATCAATCAGTATCCAATATCAGCCGAGAGTTTCAATTTCTCAAATCGTTGGGAAAACGACCCGGGAAATCATACTTTTTGGTAAACATACGTATATTATATATTATATATATATTTTAAAGAGTGAAAATTTCCTTAGGGAATTTTCTTAATTGCTCTTGTATATTAGTATATATTATATCCGCGTATCAGGGTACTAACTTTAGGCTTGTCAGTACTAACTGGTGTGCTAGCAGTATTAACTGTGTTAGTACTGCTAGCTTTAGCAGCTCCTGCTTGAAGAAGCAAATCCTCAGTATCTTTGGCAAACTCCTTTCTGAGAGCTTCAGCTGCATCATTAGCATCCTGTTCTTGTCTTTTAAGCCTTTCAAGCTCATCTAAAAAGACTTGTTCCTCCTTATCTACTGGGTTCTCATCTGTCTTTAAATCATAATTTTTGTTAGGTTCTTTACCTGCATTCTTTGCTTTTGAGCTCTTGACTGTTGAAGTATAAGAAGACCATATTGGCAGTACAAAGTAGTCCTGAGTAGATTCATCTTCTATTTCAAAATTTCCTGCTCAATAATTAGTTTTGTAACTACATTATGATTAGCTTCTTTTGGACCTGCATGTTTGTTAGCTTGATTCTCTGATCTCATATGTTGATAATTCATAGAATCAGTTAAATAATCAAGATTAAACAGCCAAGTTGGTCCCTTCCCTGCAACATTTAGTTTATTTTCTAAAAAGGTTATGTGCAGGTTTTCTTTAACTCTTTTGGTTTCTAAATTGTATACCCTAAAAGCCTTGCTTTGTAGAGAATACCCTACCAAAAATCCTTCATCTGATTTCCCATCAACTTGCCCACGCCGTGGTAATGGTATTTCCAGATTGACACGTGGGCACCCAAAAGGTCCTTATATAGACTTATGATTGGTATTTTACAGTTATAAGTTAATAAGGTGCCTTATTTTGAGGCTTGGTTACTAATACCCTATTAAGGACATAACAAGCAGTACTAACTGCTTCAGCCCAAAAAGTGTTAGGTAAAAATGAATCTGCTAGCATAGTTCTAGCAGCCTCAATAAGGGTCATGTTCTTTCTTTCAGCAACTCCATTTTGTTGTGGAGTTCTGGCATTACTGTATTCCCTCTTGATCCCTTTTGACCCACGGAATTCAATAAAATCCTTGTTCTTGAATTATGTACCATTATCACATCTAATTGATTTAACTTTTTGATTTAATTGGTTTTCTAAATCATCTTATAATAGTCCATAAGGATTCCACTTAGTTCATCTCTTAGTTCTAGAAGCGAATCCTAACTAAAACTGCTAAAATCTTTTAGTGATTAACCAGGCTATAAGTCTTATGGTTTAAGTCCTTACTTGATTGTAGGTCTTCTAAATAAATCAATATGCAGAAGCTTTAAGGGCCTGACTAAATAGAGCTTACGATTTGCATTACAGGAGGCCTTGTGTTGCTTTCCTTTCTGACAAGCAATACATGTGGTGGTCATTTTGAATAAATCTATTGAAGTAAACTCTGTTACAAGGGTTTCCCTTCACAAGTTTGTTTAAGTTGTTTTAAAGTTAACTTGACCCAACCTCCTATGGCCATTGTTAGATTCAAACAATGTGGCCTTTGCTATTAAAACAAGCTAATACTACAGAAGGAACAATGTTCTCTAAATTGAAATGTACATATTGTTTTTGTCTAGGGAAGATTCTAAGTAATTACATGATTTTTCCATCAGGTAACTTGAAATTTAGGAGATAAGACAAGACATTCAGTGTCAGTGAATAGAACCTTGTTCTTCTTGTCACACATTTGTGACACAGAAAAGAGATTGAAATGTTGTAGTTCTTTCACAAAGCACACATCCTCAAAATCTAACTTTCCTGTTTTTATTTTACCTTTACCAGTTATGTATACTTTACTTACTCCAAAATGCAATAGGGGCACATTAAAGTCTGATTTCAGCAAGGTAGGCCTTGTTTCTAGTCAGTGCTGAACATCCACTATCAAAATTCCTTTGTTCTGGTAAAGCTCTTGTGGTAAATCTGCACATTAAATATGAGAGATTGGGTTCTCTTAGGAACCTAAGCCTTTTTGGGCTTGGGTCTGCCTAGTGGATCTTTGAAAGGAACATAATTTTTAGATTAAGAATTTGATCCACCATTGTATTTGGAGACTTTGTTCCAGTAATGTCTTTTGGGTCTCCAATTACAACCTGCTGAGGGCTTAACAGCAGTTTCCCTTTTTCCCCTAACAGCACTAACTGCATTTACCTTAGCAGTATTAATAACCTTGTGTTTTGAAAATTTTGTTCTAAGTGTTGTTGTTCTATTAAATGGCCTTCTAAATAGTGAATGGGTTTTATGAAAAACAGTATTTGGTCTAACTCCAGCATTAGTTAGTACTGCATGATTGTTAAAATTATGTCTAACAGTACTAACATTGTTAGTACCGCTAGCTCTAGCAGTACTAACTAGAATTTTGCCAGTTCTAGTTAGTACTGCTGTAGGAACAAATTGGTTCTTATGATTCACTCTTGGCACATTGTTCCAAACAGGTTTAATCTCCCTTTGAACATTACCCTTACCCTTCTGTTTGTTTAGTTCAACCTGTTTAGCCATCCTTTTCTCATGAAAATCACAATCTTTGATAAGACGACTAAGACTTCCACATACAAAACATGCTTTTGTAGTAAACCCATATCCCAAACCTAATTTTTAGATATTAAACCACTACAATCCTTTTTGTCAGGTTTAGGACTCTTACTACATGTGTTTTGTTGTTTAACAGTTTGCCTAGGAGTTTTTATATGCTTAATAGTATTAGCAAAACTAGGTGTTTATTGTTCTTTTGAGGGTAAAGACACATGTTCATCTTCACTATCTGATTCATACTCCTCAATGATATGAGCATCATTCCAAACTTTAGGTTGACTTACTACTGTGGTTTCATTGACAACTGTCTCAGGCATAGATTCATGTGTTTCTTCACTACAATTAGATTCACAAGATTTAAAGTCACTGCTCCTAGCATCAGATTCACTAGGTTTAGATTGCTTTGGACCATATGTAAATTGTGAGTCATCTATTTCTTTATCATGTCCATAAGGGATGTAAATCCCTGTCATTGGAGGGGGAACAGCATGCATCCCCTCTGCATATCTATCATTCATATGACTATTTTCTGTTTCACTTGTCCTACTAACAAACACACTTTGGAAAACTTCATTTTCATAACTTAAAACACCTTTATTCAATTGATCACCATACCCAAGCCCAGCCTTATCCCTAGCACTCATCTGACTATTTAGCAAAATATTAAGATTTTTAGAAGAGTTGTGCCATTTTTCTACTTTAGCTTTTAAATCTTCTTTTTCTTTTTCAGCTTCTGCCAATAGTTTCTTATGGTATGTAAGGACATCAGTTTTATCATCTAAGTCAATCTTCATAAACCTTATCTTTTCCTCATACCAAAGTTGACTTTGTTGATGAGAAACTAATTGTGCTTCAACTTTCTTTAAAGGTTGAGTATATGCCTGTATTTCTATATTGGCATCTCCAAGTTGTTCCTTCTGTTTATCATATAATTTTTTAAGTTTAACATAAGACTCTTTACATTCTTTAGAACTAGAAGTTGCCTCTGTGACTGAACCTGAACTATTACAAGCCATGAAAGCATAGTTCTCCTGTTCATCTTCTGAGTGACTGGTCCAATCAACACCTTCCCCATCAAGAGTCACCAAAGCTTTAGAGTCCTCCTGTTTACCAGATCTTCTTCCATTGTCTTTATCCTTATTCCCTGTGTTCCAAGCATCTCTCCTCCTACTAACTTGATTCCCCTTGGATCTGCATTCTCTAGCAAAATGCCCTGTCCTGTGACAACTATAGCACTCGACTTTGGTTTTGTCAAACCCAACCGGTTCCTTGGCATCAAATTGTAGCTTTCTATCTTTCTTTTTGTAGAACTTTTTTCATTTTCATGGAAATCATGGCTACCTGCCATTTCAAGTCCATTTCTTCTAAATCAAACTCATCAAGCTGTTCCAGATCCTCATGATCTAATTGTGGGCAACTGGATTGATTTGAAAGTAAGGAGTATGATGAAGTAAGTTCATTTTATGAGTTAGGACCAGAAAAATTAGAAACACCATAAGCGGTACTAACATCATTAGTACTGTTTGTGTTCTCTGAAACGAATGCCACATTCTACGAGTTAGAGGATGATGTAGTAGAGCCTTTAACATCAGACTCAAAGACTCTAAGATTATTATACAAATCATCAAAACTGAGACTGTCCACTCCTAGCTTGGTCCTCATGATTAAGGAAACCTGAGACCAGGCAGAAGGTAGAGACCTAAGGAACTTCTAATTTGCATCTTCAGTGGAAACAGCTGCACCATGAATCTCTAGTTGACTCTGAAACCTGTCATAACCTTTATGTATCCCTTCTGAGTTTAATACAGAGAAGCCTTCAAAATGTTGCTTTAGAATATACTTCTGCAACTTCTTTGATTTATCATTTCCACCAAATCTAGATTTGATAGCTTCCTACATCTCTTTAGCATCAGTCATTTTATGAAAATTAGCAAGATGATCTTCTGGTAAAGCCATAAGCAAGGTAGTCCTTGCTTTTCTTTCTCTCTCTCTGGCTAAAATTTCTTCTGTAGTCTTGGGAGGCAGAACCTTTATTAAACCATTTGTATCAGTTGAGACACTCACGGGACCATTTCCTCTTTGAATAACTTCCCAGATAGGATAGTGTGTATAGGCCAAATAATGTTCCATTTTCATGGCCCATATATCATATTCTCCCTTCTTAAGAATAGGAAGTTTGATGGTTGAAATAGTGTGATGAGTTTGTTGTGTTGGTATTTGTGATGGTAGTGGTGGTGGTGGTGGATTGTCATCTTCTGATCCAGCCATTGAATAGCTTTGTAAAATAGAGGGTTATAACTGGTTTTTGTTCTTCTTACTCAGAGTTTCTCTACAGGCTCTGATACCACTTGTAGATCCCTTTGAATATAGATCTTTCTACCTTGTTAATGGTTGTAGCCAATATGGATAAATCCACACAAACTACAGGAGAAACAATGACTATAAACACTATAAGTTATGCGGAAACTAACTTATAATGCTAAGAAGAACAATGAATATTGATAACTAAACTTTTGTATTAATCTGCTAAAACGATTACAGATTACTAACTATGAGATATGAGATTGTATATGAGATGTATCTTCTCTAATGCCGTAGGGTTCCTTTTATAGACCAAGGATAACCCCTAACAGGCTTACAAAACGCATAAAAGATAATGCATATCTTTTCCTATAATATCTCATACATATCTCTTAAACGGTACTAACTATTTTATACTATCGGTACTAACTAACTGATCAGTACTAACTATTTTGTACTGTCAGTACTAATTACAACTATCGGTATTAACTAATATAACTAACGATACTAAGTCATGAATGCATAATTCCCAACATACTCCGTTAAGACAATGCATAAGTAAGGTAGTATGAAGACTATTGAAAGGCTCCTAAGAGTGTATTACATGCATTCAAACACTTAAAAGGTGATCAACAATATTAAGGTAAGGTAGTATGAAGACTATTGCGATGGTATCCTTTCTACACAATCACGTTTTCCTAGACGTCTTTACAAGCAAATAAGAAGCTAGTTTTCTAGAGCCTAACGTGCACACCACCAACAAGAAGCAATAGTAAAAGGAATTACAAAGCAAGTTTCATGCAATTATAAGAAAACACTAATAAATTTAGCCTAACATGTTAATTGAAAGTAAAGAACATTTAATCAAACAATACATAGACATATCAAAAGATTAAATCGATAAAAAAACTTCACTTTAATTAAACATGGAGTAATGGTGGATACAATAGGGTTTGAGAACCCTAAAATGACCTAAAGACTGATAAAAAATGTTCCCTAAATATTCCTCACGAATTCCACACTTTAAAACCAAAAACTAGGGTTTGTATATATAGAAAAGTAATTGCAATGGCGTCGCTTGTTAATTGCGATGTCATCGCCTTGCCAAATCTTCTAATGGTTTCTTTAAGTCGGCTACTTCAGACGCCGTCACAAAAATCTCAGACACCATCGCTTGAGCCTTCTGAAGCTGTCACAAGGAATTGCGACGCCGTCTCCATGCATTGTGTGCCCTTTTGATATCAATTTTTTGTGTAGAGTTGAAGTCTTGTCTGTTCTTTCCAAATTGAGTCTAAGTCACATGTATTTCCTCCAAATGCCATCCAAGTGCTAAAAACACAAAAAGAAATTATTAAGCACGTATTTTGGGCATATTTGCATGATTTAGGGGGTTAAATGACCCCGAAAAAGAGTATAAAATGACACCTCATCAATCTGCTATGTGCACAATGATTTTGTTTGTAATCATCTAAACTATTGTTAGTAATCTTAACGAGGGTTTATAAAAGGTTATGTATTTAGATAGCACAAGTTAAATCCGGTGAACCTTAAGGCAAGTTTAAGGAATTGGTTCATTATCTAAAGAAAACAAATAAACTACTAGTATCCCATAGTAGAAATAAAATTAACAGTTTATATCTTGTACCACGTTGACACACTAGTCGCCCAGAGAATTTACCACATTCAACCACTAGTCGCCCAAGTAATTATAATAAAAATATTTAAGACACATTTAACAAACACTGTATATACCCATAAAGAATATAACTTTTTTCTAATCAACATTGAATTCACATTTACAAAGTAGCAACTACCACTCATTGAATGATAGTCGCCCCAAAAATTTAACACTAACAACTAGTCACCCAAAAGATATACATTTAATTTTCTTAACAGTAGTAGCAACGTGCCCCTAATTGGCAATCTTATACTTTCAAAAGTATTCAAACATATGTTTCTGGTACGCGAGCCCTACTTGGAGTGGATCTTTAGCAGACATCGACATTTTATGAATTAAACGGTACAAAAAAATGCACACCCACATACCATAGTCTCCGTAGGCATCACCTTGTATGGGGACGTCCTTTCCAACTACAAACTTAATATTGTAACTTTCTAGGGGTATGCATTTAGCCTCTAGAATGCCCTAATCATGGAAATACTATGGAATAAAGGTCTTAAATGCTAACATCATTTGTGACCACCAATCTCTTGACTCGTCATCAGGGACACCAAGAGAATCATACAACGTGATGACACCGGTCTTGATATGCAGCATGCCGAGGCAGTAATGTTCTTCAGGTTCGTTTATAGAAAAGAAAACATATATTCAAATATAATTAAATATAATATGATAACTAATATAGTATAACGTTATTAAAACGGTTAGCTACACACCTCTTCTACGTTTGCCCAAATAACTGGATACTTTACTCCATTACAGACCCATCTAGGAATATCTCCGTGCATGACAAAATCACATAAATAGGAGCTGGCTATGGCCCAATCCGCGTCTGTTGGCCTAAAATTCCACATAAGGTTGAACCATGCATCCAAGTGCTAGTTATTGGATTCAAAATATGTTTACATATGAAAAGTATTGGTGTTTATATAAATAAACAAAAAAAATCAAATTTGGATTTATTGTTACGTACTTTGCCCAAAAGCCAACCGCTATGACCCTCGTTCACAGCCAATAGACTTAACCAGAATATTCGATCAACAATGATGTCAGATTGACCCTAAGGAAATCTATGAGTAGTCTCACCACCTAAAGCATAAACCATATCAATACATTCTGGAAATTTGACCTTTCTTCTTCGGCTATAAGGTGCTCTTGACAAATCCTAAAAAGTTAAACAAATACACTTAATAAATTATGGCTTTAAGTTGACAAGTCTGCTTCAGCCAAAAACACGATTAATTACCTTTTGAAATTCCACCAACGGGATTTCTTTCATATCATGACCAAAAATGGTAATAGTAGACTCAGTCTGGGTTTGTGGCACTGTATCCTTTGTTTTTTGGCACTTAGCTAATCTTGTGGTCTCCTAAAAAGTAAAACAAATAAATTTAGTATAATATATGTAAAGTTAAACAAAATAATATTTTGTCACAAGCAGGATATATCTACCCATTCTTCCAACGAGATGAAGAACAAATCAGGATCTAAATCGACATCAAAAGGAATTGGTGTGTTTGTACTCTATAATCTCTTTGACTTTCATTTTTTAAGTGGTCCAGTAGTAGATGGTAGCACCGTATATGGTTCCACTAGAGCCTTTCCTTTATTCCTCTTCCTTAGGAGTTTAACGATAACTTTTTCAGATGAAGGTGGTTCATTTTTGTTAACCATATATACCTCCGTAGAATATAGTGCCATTTCCTGAAACAATAGTCCTTACAATTCATAAGCAAATAAAAAAAATTCAAGTAAACTTACTAGTATTACTTATTGGGTAAATTCCTTTATTAATAATATTTACTTAGGAATGCTTATTAAGACTTGTTACTAAGTTAAGTTATTACTTTATAAATGCTTATGTGCAAGTTGCTTCTTAAAAAATGCCTCCTATTTTTTATTGAGACAAAAGGTCATATATTACCTTGAAATGACCATTAACCTCCTGTATTTATGGGTGCATTAATAACTATGTCTTCCATCTCAGCCTATTTAAGACAAACATTAGTTAATACATTTCATTCATTTCTTACCATTTTTAGCATATCTACCTTTATAATCAATCCAACATATGCCTCCTTTTCCTTTGGGTGTTCATTTGGCAGTTGTTTTTCAGTGTGAAGCTTTGGAGGAACAACATTAGGGTAAATAGTGTCGTAGGAATCGTATGGAACTGAGCGAAAGGATGAGACAAAGAGATGTTGCGATTGGAGCCCTACAGCAAACTAGGAATCACCAGAAGATTCTACGTGTTGTTGCTTATTCAAAAGAGATTCAGCTTGGAGATATGGAGAATCTTGATTGGTATAGGATAATGGTGATTGAGTCGCACCACCATTTACGTCTTAAAAAATGGTTCATTACCGTGATGTTGAACCAGTAGATGGTGTTGATGTACGTTGTAGGTTGTGGAAGTAGCTCTGTGGTGGTAGAGTTGGTTTTTGGTATGGGGGTGTTTTGGTAGAATGGTTGATGGTTTAGTTGTTCGATCTAGTATGTTAAGCATGTATTGTATATTAACTCTGTTTATGTTAGCGCATGTTCAATCTAATATTTAATGTTTCTTATTTAAGTGCATGTTTAAATTGACCATTAAGTATTTTTCCAACTTTAATAATATACCATAAAACTAACTTAGAAGTGTTAGGAAATTTGATTATAATAGGTTTAAGTTAACACTACATAATGGTGTGTATGCATTGGTTATTTTTTTAAGATAATACTAACAAAATGAAGTAAGCATACCTTAGACTTTTGCTTTGCAGGAGTTTAATCAACATGAACATCAATGAAGTTGACTTCCTCAATTTTCTCATTCTCAAAATTTTATTCTTTAACAAAATCAGACTTATTCACCCCTTCTTCACCAATATCAGACGCTAACTCATCCTCATCAATCTCTTCTTTTCCACCATATCCTCTAAGGAATGATTATCAGTGTTGTCAAAGTCAAAACCATCATTATCCAGAAAACAATTAAGTATATTTGGTAACTAAAAACAAAACAATAGATGTAATAAGCAAAGAAACAAGATGAAATAATATATTTACATACATTGACTTGGGATTCTGTAAATGATTCATTCAGATTTGGTAAACTAAAATCCATCAAATTATCGGCAACCATTTGCGTGGATGGTTGGTCAGGTACCGCTACTTGGAGTAGTTGTGTCATCGATGACTAGGGATACTCTTTAGGGTCGGTATAATAAAACTTTAAAGATTCATCGTCATAAAGACTAGGAACAAATTTGTCGCATGATACTTCACCATTCATCTAAAATTGCACTTTAGGGCTGCAATGCAATAAATATATATTAACTTAAGTTAAAGATTAACAATTTCAATTAAAGTGTTATAGGATAATTCTTTGGGTAAACACATCTAACCTTTCCATTAGCAGATTCAAGTTCTTTGTAAACAAATTGCTTGAACACAAAATCTTCTGACATGTCGTCATTCTGCAACTTTAAAAATTTCTCAATAGCGAAAATCATTTTCTTAACAGCAGCAAGCTCTTTGACAACAAACGATGGGTCACCATCTCCTACATTTTCAATCAAATGAACACTTGTCTTAATAGCATGTTGTTCAGCAACAAGCTCCTCTCTTGTAAACATTGGAACTGATTCAAATTGTTCTTCAAGAGCAACATCAGAATCAATGTTTGTGTGTGGTGAAACTCAATCTTCACTAAATGGTGCAACGTGTTCAACTTATGCAACACGATCTTTAATAGCCGGTTCAGCTTGTTAAAGTAACCGTGGTTCATGTTCAAAAGCATCAGCAACCACTTGTGGTTCAGGTTCAACGTCATTAGCAACAACTTGTTGTACAACCTAAGGTAAAGCGATAATAAAAAGATTATGTTGTCCGTCTACCAATGAACTACGAAAATAATCAACACTACGAATGAATCATGGCTGCACCAACTCACTACTTGTTGGATCCATAGACAAAATAGGATTTGACCATTCATCAAATAAACTACCATAATCATCTTTCTTAAATTTACCTATATTCGACTAAGAAGTCCACGTGGGATAACAAATGGGTCTTTCTTCCACCAATATTTATTGCTTCTGTACATCTCCAATATATATATCTTACATTAGTACAATGACTAAAACTTGACACGTGGGATAACACAAGCCATCTTTTAATGACCCCCTTTACAAAATATTAGTACAATGACTAAAACTTGACAATTGCTTATAATCGTATTGCTCCGGCAATTGATTTTATTTTTAATATCGTTAGCAGTATGATGTTTTCAGTTTAACAAAAGATACATAAGGTTTTTCATGTGTTTTGATACTTGATAAAGGCATGTTTTCATTATCCGCCCATTGATAACTAATGCAAAATAGTAATTGCATGTTAGTTTCAACACCATTCGCTCTTACTATACCAATGTAAGCATCGCAGATTTATCATATATTTTATATTGTCAGATCAGATTAGTTTATTTTTGCAATTATGCTTTTACTGCATCCTTTTAGATACGTTGATTTAGCAAAGGGGAAGCTGAAAAGAGCTACACATCGATACGGTGGATCACAAGATTTGCCAATCTTTCATATGGCTTATTCGAGTCACTAGCGAAAGACTGATTGTACTGAGACAGTTAACATTGTACATCAAGAAGTTATCGCTTAATTATAAATTTATATTGAATAGCTTAATTATAACAAATTATAAATTGATTGATCAATAACTATGAAATCTTGTAACAGAAAAACGAGCTTCATAAGCATACTAAACATTGTTATGATACGCCTAACACAAGTGACTTCCTTAATTAAAAAAACATATTAGTATGCACTCAATTATATAAATATTTTATATTCTTCCTAATTCATTAACCATTTCTTACCGTATACAAATTAAAAAAAATATAATTGTATCCACCAAGTTGTATAAATATTTTATATTCCTTTTTCTTAGTTTATCACTCTATACAAATTTCACAATATGCGAACAACGTGATAAAATTGTATTCATTTCTTTTTTTCCGTTTTTCGTTGTATAAATATTTTATGTACTCTTTTTTGTATACTTGCACGTGATGAATACTTTATTAAGTTTTATGTCATCTTATCGAATTACCGTTATTTTTTTTTGTTCGTTATTCACTCTATAAAAATTTCACATTGTCCATAATTCATTAACCGTTACTTAATTTATTGTTTAGATACTCACAAGGCGAGCCCGCCCATCGGGCGGGCTTTGCAACCATTAATTTTATATATCTGCCAATAGATTTCAAGTAAGTGTCATATGAGAAAAATTACTTTTTCGTAGTGAAGCATCTTTTTAGCTTTACACGGATATACTTATAAACACTAAAAGTAAACTAAAAATGCCCCTAATAATAGGGAACACTCCCTATTATGTGAGGGTTTTGAGTGGAGTTTGTGTAATCGTAACTATGTTTGTAAATGTAAAAACATTGTTCAATATGAAAAAAGCAATTTCTCTAATACAATAATTACTTAAAATCAATAGGCATGTAGAAAAAATCAAAGGCACTAATGATTCATTAAAATTGGTCGTAGTGGGATACACGACATAAAACATAAAATTACACATACCCAAACAGTCACTTCAAAGCATATAATGACATAAAACTTCGAGTTCTCAATCCTCATTACAAGGAAAAAGTCTTCCCCAAATGGAGAATCAAAAGGCTCCCACTAGGTTTTCGAGCTTGGTACCTAATGAGCCACATACATCAAATAATATGATTGTGTGAGCTTTAAGACCGGATAAAAAGTCCGTCTTACTAATAAATGCATGAAAATTGAAAACCAATAGGGGAAATTCTGGATGAGAAATCTCAGTTCATATACAAGAGTATCAATAAAACATCAAAGCATACAATAAGTAAATAACATAAAATCCAAGTTCTCAATAATCAAAAGGATCCAACTAGGTACTATATGACCATTAAGACAGGTTTACATAAGTAGTTATTTAACATAATCCAAGCATAAAATAAAAGGCACATAATCATATAATCACTTAAACATATAGTTATTTACAAAGCATATAAGCATATAAGCACACAATAAGAATAAGTCAAGTAATTATAAGAATAAACTTACATTCAAAGACAAAACAAAACCATATACATATAGGTCTGATTTTTCTTTGGACTAGCACTTTTTTATTCTTCTTCTCGATCAAAATCGCACTTTTTTATTATTCTTCATGATGGTCTCATTTTTTTTATTCTTCTTCATGACGGCCTCCTGATGCCTACTTATAACATTATCTAGATAGTTGTAGAAAGCTCTCTAAAAAGACTCACCCTATGGGTATGCAACCCAAGCAGGAAAATCATCTACTAATTCCAAAAGATTATCAGGATTGTAATACCTAGACTCTCGACCCATGAATAATATAGTTGGTACTAGTAATAAACAAACCTTAACACAATCTTCATCAAACAACGCAGACAATAATTCATGGCTTCTAGTTTCCGCCAAAAGTTGCAACCCCTTACTTTCTTTAGTGGTTGTGCTATTTTATCAAGGAATACTCGGTCATAAAAAGGACTACTTCGTAAACCTTTAAAACTTTCTTCCTTGAGAAGTTTCCCAAACATAAAACCAGTTATCAAGCAAAATTCTTGTTGGAATTTAACAAACTAGTTAACCATTAACTACGAGTATGCAGCAGAATGGATCTAGTTTTAGCATATAGATTAACACATAATGAAGTAGAAGACTACTTACCTCTTGATCTTGAACTTGAAAGCAAAGTGGTTAAATTACCACCTCTATGGTTGCTCACACAATTACGTCAATGGAATACGTCAAGTTATGTAGACTTGACTTCACAAACCAAACACCCATGTGTTGTATAATCGAACAAAACGCACCCCATGTGAGCTTGAAAGAATCGAACCAATAAAAAAACCCTAATTAGGGTTTATACTAAAAAACCTAATTCTTACACCAACAAAACACTGTGTGTAGATCTTAAATCGTCGAGCTAGGAGGATGATAATAACCAAAAACCCTAAAAGGGTGTTAGGTCGATCGGTTGGAGAAGCAAAACCAAAAACCCTAAAGTTTTAGGGTTTTGGTCAAAGGTTTTGGGGAGAGGGGAGAGCATCAAAAATTCTCTAGGTGTTTAGGGATTGAAGGAATGATGAATGGGGTTTCAGGTGGGTGTATATATAGCCTCCCAAACCTAATTCTTGTACAACAATATTAGTATAAATTCCATATTTATCCAAATCTTTTTTCCTTTCCTTTTCTCCTCTTCATAGCCGGTCAAAAACCCCTTCTAGAACCTTAGGGGAGTCGGCCAAACAATGGGCTCCCTTATGGTTCGGGTTTTGTCCGGTTTAGTCCCTTGGTTTTATATTTAATATATCCGTTAAATTAGTTAAACAAGTAACGTAATTAACGACTATTTAAATATTTATTTCGTGAAGTAATAAAATGTATTCTTCGTGTATTAACGTGTCTGCCCCTAATAGGCTCACGTATTTCTAACATATATAATGCGGAACCAACTCACATAATCCAACAGCTCCCACTTGGGAGTTGGAGTAGCAGTCAGCATTTATACTGAAAATGGAAACGTCTAGCAACACTCACACTTGCCTTTAAATTAGAAATACTTGAAATAAAGTTTCAAGAATAATCTGAGATATTAATGGTTATGTATTTCTTACTTTTATCAACCCTTCGTTCGAGATACAGTTAAACCATGGATATGGATCCTAAATCATTCCTTATAATTTAACATTATGTTTCTCGTTAAAGAAATAATTTAGATTTACCAAATATAATTAAGAATCATCTTGAATTACCCTTTAGGCACGACCATGCAATTATCTGATTAATTCTGGAGAGGGCCTATGGTATCTTTCTTCACATATCAAGTGGAGAAACAAATTCTTTGTTGACTACAAGTGTTGTGGATGCTGCTTCACATCACTTCCAAGAATAGCCTTTATAGCTACCTTATTCAGGATAGTGTTTGACTTATACTTAAAAAGTGATATCCACACAAATAGAACTTGTTTGTATCTCAAGTCTAAGGATGACTTATTAAACCATTTTTTAACATTTTACTCATGACATGGATCCAAAAGTATATATTCAAAAGTTGAGGTATCCTATATGCATCCCTTGTTAATACACATGAGTTTGGCTGGAACAATCCATATATTCAAATAATACAACCATTACTCACATTTGTATTATGTAACAATATTCCCATATTTGTTAACCGACAATGGACATATTTAGAATGATAAATCATTCATGGATTAAACATGCAAATATAGAATAACAGTCATTATATGAATGAAAACAAATACCATGTATCTTTATTCATCAGAAAATAAAAACGTCTTACAATTCTAAATTATCCAAACACTAATATAACACAAATTTACCTGAGACTACTAGCTGGTATCATTCCAATATTCCTAGTCAATTTAGAATGCTTAAGAAATGCTAAAGTCTTCGTAAAAGGGTCAACTAGATTGTCATCTGTGTCAACTTTTTCTATCCTCACATCACCTATTTCTATGGTTTCTCAAAGATAGTGAACTTTTACGCGAAAATGTCTTGCACCTTTAGTGACTCCATTATCTTTCGCTATTGGCTCCAGTATTATCACAATACATATTTATGGGTTCTTCAATTATGGGAACAACACCAATCCCAGAAATGAATTTGTGAATCCATACAGTCTCTTTTGATGCATCGAACGCAATGATATACTCGACATCTATAGATGAAATTGCAAAAATACTTTGCTTTTTGCTTTTTCAGTCAACAACACATCCATTTAAAATGAATACATATCCAGTCTGAGACTTGAGGTCATCAGCATCCATCAGATATCCAGCATCAGTGTAGCAAGAAACCCTGAGCTCTCATTTCATATCACCTCCGTAAACCAGAAACATATCCTTAGTATTGCGAAGATACTTCAGATGATTCTTAACAGTAGTCCAGTGAAGTTCACATGGATTCTATTGAAATCGGCTTGCTATGTTCTGAGCGAACGCAACATCAGGACGAGTACATCTCACAGCATACATAATTGATCCAACGACCGAGGTGTATGGGACATTTTCATGCGTTGTTTTTCAGCAAATGTTGAAGCACCTTGTGACTTACTCAATTTTAGCTTTTCTTGCATTGGGATAGTTCCACGTTTGGAATTCTTCATGAAATATCTTTTCAATATTTTCTCAATGTAAGAACTTTGACCTAAACCAATTAACCACTTTGATCTATCTTGGTAGATCTTAATTCCAAGAATATATGCAGCTTCTCCTAGATCTTTAATAGCAAAACATCTCCCAAGATAGGATTTTACATCTTGTAACATTGGAATATTATTTCCCATGATCAATATGTCATCGACATATAAGATTAGGAAAATGACATAACTCCCACTAGCTTTCATATATACACATGGCTCATCATGATTTTGACTGAAACCGAATTTCTTAATTTCATCATCAAATTGTTTATTCAATTGCCTAGATGCTTGCTTAAGTCTATAAATGGAACACTTGAGCTTGCATACTCAGTTTGGAAATTTTGGATTAACAAAACCTTCATGTTGCACCATATAGAATTCTTCATAAAGATGTCCATTAAGGAAGGCAGTTTTGACATCCATTTGCCAAATCTTATAGTCATAAAACGCAGCTATGGCTATAAAAATCCTAATAGCTCTAATGTCTGCAACAGGAGAAAACGTTTCTTCATAATCAACCCTGTAGGTTTGAGTGAAGCCCTTTGCTACAAGACGAGCTTTATATGTGTGTACTGCACCATCCATGTCAGTCTTCTTTTTAAAGAGCCATTTGCTGCCAACGATTTTATAGTTAAGAGAAAGATCAACTAAGTTCCAGACTTCATTATCTTTCATGGATTGCATCTCCATATTCATAGCATTAAGCTATTTGTTAGGTTCAAGATCCAACAATGCGGCTTTATAGTTAGCGGGTTCACTAAGATCCCTCATGTCGGTAACCCGATAATCACTTCACTTCATTACCTTATACACGAAATCAAGAAGAAAAGAGAAGGAAGTATGAAGAAGTTTAGAGAGAGAAACAAGAGAGAGAAAGTAGAGAGAAAATGAGAATGGTTGATTACTAGTGAAAATTACAAAGTGAACCAACACCCTCTCCATTCTTGGAGAGGGGTATTTATAGTTAAACCATGAGGCTTACACGCCTATGGTATTTCTACGGGCCGGGCTTAGGATTACTTGGGCTTACGCCTAATACACGTGACCGATTAGCTTACATAAACGAGCCTGTTTACCCGTTCTAGCCTATTATAACACATAATTAATTAAAGACCGAGCTTCCATAATTAGTAGCCAAGCTTCCTTATTCGGCTCAATATTTTAAGGTTAACAATCTCCCCTTAAGTGAGGTTCCTTATGGAGGTATCTTGCAGATTCTAAGCTTCCATGTTCACAGACATATTTGAGGCTAACAATCTCCCTTAATGTGTAGTCTTCGAATTCCTGAGGTGAGATCTTGAATCTTGCTTCCTTGGGCTTGTTGAGATTGCTTTGTCATTGAGTTCTTGAATCTTTGGTCTTTATTATGTTGTAGGCTTGTTCCTTCATGCTATGTGATCTTTGATCTTGAGCCTTCGTCATTGTCCTTTGACTTTGTCTTTTGTTTCGAGATCTCTAAATCTTTTCCTTGTTTGTATTTATTGTCTTTGCCACCTTGCGATCTTGTGTCTTAACTAACATACTCATACTTTGCATCATCTTAAAAGCTTGCTAACAATCTCCCTTGATAGACTTGATATCTTAAGGAAGATCTTAAATAACAGAGTTTGCAAAAGTCTTTATCTTTAATTCTTGAGCTTTCTTGATTCTTGAATCTTGATGCCAATAGTATGTCTTTGTAGTTTGATCATGAGCATGTGGTGATGAATCCAACTTAACTGGAATGAGGTGTCTCCATCTCCATCTTTAAATGAATCCTTAAATAAAACAGTTAGCAATAAAGCTTATGGATGAGTATGGCTTTGTCATTCGCCCGGATTTGGATGGATTAACCTTTGGTTCTGTGAGGACCAACCTGTGATTAGGTAGATTCAATTTAGAAGAATCTCCTTGATAGGATTTCCAGCTTTAAGCATAAGATCCTTTAACATAGATGTATTAGATTCACCATGCTAGCTTGTTCTTAATATCGGAACGTCTCAAGCAGATAGCACGATATGAGTGAATCGGTTAGTTACTATCTTACCAATTAAGTCATCAATTCATTTACTGGACCATTATCGATATCCATTTATCACAAGTTCGATTCATATAGAATCTCGCAAGTCACCTACCGAGAGCTTGTTTGATTTTGGCTCAAGCAGGATTTCCATCATAAGTATCACTCGAATGTTCTGGAAAAATCACAAGGATAATGCGTAGGACTCTTGTTAACAGCTTGTGAACTTATTGGTGTTCAAAAAGTGTTTGTAATGGAATGTGTCCTAATGAGATTTATTTTATTGGTCTCTTAGCTCTAGACTCGATTAGTACGTTTTGGTTTTAGTACTCGGAGGCTAGAGCAGACTGCCACCTATTCAATATCAACTAACTCAGAGTGAGAAAGTCAATAGAAGTCATGTGTATCTCCATGACAAATGAGACAACTTTCTATTGATATAAATCGATAGATTATGTATTGACCCAGTTTTTGCCTAAAGTGTGTGGAGGGATGCTTTCTTTTCACCCTTTATCCATACATTTCTTTTTCATTCTTCAACCCCTTTAATGCTTACCAAGATGTCATTACTAACACCTTGTTATGATTGTTCCAGTGTTAGCTCAATCTTAGTCGGCATTATTCCCTTATACTCATTTATCTCCAATCATACCTAAGAACTACTATTTCTAACTATGAAGTATCCTTGGGTAGATCCCACCGGTTCTGGTTGGATCATCGGACAAATACCTAACCTAACCACCTTATGACTTCAAAATCGTGGTGAATTAAGATGTTGTTGGGTATGAGATCGTAACCATAAAACCTTTTTCCATAGAGTAAAAAACACTTTGAGTCTTTTAGATCACTTATTATTTTCAAGATCACATTTTAATTACATTTCTCCCCTTATTTAAAATACTAATTCACTTAGTCTTTAAAATATCGTGTGATTAAAATTTGTCATGAAAATCCTGTGGGAAAAAATATTATCAGCATGAATTATGTGGAACTTTTCTTGTTGCTCCCCCTCAAATTTACATATGTTTGACACCAAAAAAATGATACCAAGTTGTAAAATGAATATAAAATTGAGGGTTAGCATTGTTGAGCACACAATTTTGAAAGATTATGAATTGTCATTGAAGAATTCTTGAAAAAATTATGCTCAACCACTAAATCATCTTATAACATACAATCTATTGAGTAGTTATCATTATTACAGATTTGTTATTAAGAGATTTTTGATAATGTTTTGAATACATAAAGTTGTTATGTTATGATGTACCCAAAATTATTAAAACTTTGTTTTTCGAAAAACTCCCTATCAAACATTGACTCATTTTGAAAATGACAACAAATGTAGAAGAATTGTCTTGTTGAAACTTTATGAGGGACGGAGTGTTGAACATACAATTTTGAAAGATTTTGAATTGTCATTGAGAAATTCTTGAAAAATTGTGTTCAACATTTGGAAAACATCATGATAGAAGACTTCTCTTCTAACACTAAGGATAAGTGTACTGAAACGTTTCCTTTGTCGTTCGGGTCCGAGTTGCAATCTGAGAGCAATTACAAGTCATAAAGAAAATTAGAAATGACATGTTTTGAAAGCATTTGAAACTCCTGCTCGAACTTCATTTACACACCCGTGTCAATGTTAATTGACATTTCTAGGTACGTAAATGTTATCGATTCCAAGAGACATGTCGAAAAGATTCTTTTTGTGAAACATTTTCTCATTTTTTGATTTTTTATTTTTCTTTTTGAAATTTTATATTTTTGTATTTTTTTTATTTTTTCCAAAATATGTACATGTTGATGTTTGATGAAATATCAAGCAGATTCATCAGTTCTGCTACAGTCAAACATCTCATACCAATTCGTTTGACAAGATATTGAAACCTATCTTCGGGTAAGGCTTTAGTAAACATATCAGCTAATTGGTATTCAGTTCTGCCAAAATACAATTCAATTATACCGTTTTGAACCTGTTCCTTGATAAAATGATATCGAGTATGGATGTGCTTGGTACGTGAGTGCTACACGGGGTTGCATGAGATTGTTATGGCTGACTGAGAGTCGCAATACAATGGTATTTTGTTGTAGTTGAAGCCATAATCCTTAAGTTGTGTCCTCGTCCACATTACTTGAGCACAACTTGCAGATAACGCCACGTACTCAGTCTCTGCTGATGACATTGCAGTACAGTCGTGCTTCTTTGACATCCAGCTGACTAACTTATCGCCTAGGAACTGTATTCCTCCAGAAGTGCTTTTGCGAGTATCAATGCATCCGACATGGTCGGCATCTGAAAAAGCTGTTAGTTCAAAGCCAGAATCCTTCGGATACCAGAGTCCCATGTTAATGGTACCCCTTAAGTATCGAAAGGTCCTTTTAACCTCTTTGAGGTATTTTCAGTCGGTCTTGCTTGATATCTTGCACAATAACATACTGCTTGTACTGTGTCTGGTCTACTAGATGTCAGCTACATGAGTGACCCGATTTTACTACGGTAGTTAGTTTGTTCTACGAGTGTACCACTCAAGTCTACATCTAATTTAGGTTTCGTAACCATTGGTGTACTAATGCTTTGTCCTTTTTCCATACCATGGTTTTTAAGTATTTCTAAAGCATACTTGGCCTGATTGATAAAGATACCGCATGGGGATTGGTGGATCTGAAGTCCTAAAAAAATTTCAGTTCCCCCATTAAGGACATCTCAAATCTACTGTGCATTAGTTTTTCTAATCATTTAGAAAATTTAGGGTTTGTAGACCCAATAATAATGTCGTCGATGTAAATTTGCATAAGTAGAATGTCCTCCCCGTATCTTATCATGAATAGAGTCGGGTCAATTATACCTTTAGTAAAACCTTTGGATATCAGGAAAGTTAAGAGTTCATCATACCAGGCTCTTAGAGCTTGTTTCAATCCATATAGAGCTTTCCTTAAGAGGTAAAGCTATTCTGGATGATCAGGATCAACGAATCCATCTGGTTGTGCAACATAGACCTCCTCCTTTAGTGGACCATTAAGAGTTGCCGTTTTCACATCCATCTGATAAATTGGAAAAGACTTGTGTACAGCATATGCGACAAAAATCCAAACAGCTTCCAAGCGAGCAACTGGAGCAAATGATTCTTCGAAATCAATACCCTCTTCCTGAGCATAACCCTTAGCTACAAGTTATGCCTTATTGTGAATTATAGTTTGGACTTCATCCTTTTTGTTCTTCTATAAACACTTTAGCCTGATTACATTCTTGCCAAAGGGTTTGTCAACGAGTTCCCAGACTTAGAGTCTGTCAAACTGATGAAGCTCTTCCTGCATTGCTTCTATCCATGCAGAATCAGCCATTGCTTCCTTAATGTTTTTCGGTTCAGCTGTACTCACGGTGAGTGCGAACATACACATTTCTGGATAGGTTATAAGTTGTCATCTTGTTTGCACTAGCTTGGATAGATTTCTACGAACTTAAGTTAACGGGTGATCTTTTGTCCATTGGTATTCAGAATCTTATGGTTGATTGAAGCTATGCATATTTGAATTATCAATATTGCGTGAGGAAGACTCAGCAATTTTTTGTTGGAACTGTGCATCTTCTGCTTGATTATCTGTGTTTTCCTCAACATTAACATTTGTTGGAGTTGATGGTTCTGATAAAGATTGAATATTCGTTGTAGATTGTGTGTCTTGTTGAGCAGAATTGTTGGTGGGGGAAGAAGACTTGTTGACACTTGAAGTACCCATTTTGAAAAATTCATCGTACAGAGGACCAAATAGAAGATCCAACTCTTGTTGTGACGAAGCTGTTGTGACGAAGCTGTTGTAGCTGCTGAAAGAGAAACATGTTGTAGTTGGGGAGCAAGGCCAGAGTGGTCATAGTCTGACGCCTTTTGTCATTGGGGAACGAGGCCTGAAGTGTCATTAGCAACAGACATCTCAGACATCTCTTTGATCTCATCAAATCTGAGATGTATGGATTCAACTATTAATCTTGTTCTCTTGTTGTAAACACGATATCCCATAGACTGAGTGGAGTGTCCTACCAGAATGCATGGATCCCCTTTTTCTTTCATCTTATCTAGATTTTCACCATCTTTGGTAAGATAACAAGTGAAACCAAAGATGTGAAGGTGTTTAATTAAAGGTTTCCTGTCATTGATGATGTGATATGCCATTTTCTCATGTGACGGGATAATGATAGATCTGTTTTGAGTATAGCATGCGGTTGCAATTGCTTCAGCCCAAAAGAACAAAGGAAGTTTAGAAGCTGAAAGCATCATAGTAGCTAGCCTACAACCAGAGTGCAAGATTTCGTCTTTCTGACAACGCGTTTGGTTTGATTTGTGTTCGAGGAGTAGAAGTTTGATGCTCAATTCTTTGATTTTAACCAATGCATTGAGTGTTCTGTTAAGAACTCAATGCCTCTGTCAGTGGTCGAACCAGAGAATTACTGGGGCTGAAGATTTTCTTTTGGATCATCATGAGAAAATATTTTAAAACTCTGTCTGTTCATCCTTGGTTCTTAGAAGAGTGTCCAAAAGTATATCTGGAGTATTCGATCTACAATTACCAAATCTTATTTCTTCAATTTATGCTAGCAACCGACATTGGATACACACATATAAGTCGCACGTATGAAGCAAGTTTAACTGTCCTTTTAAACTTGGGACAGTCTTTGTCTTGAATGAACTTCTTTTTGCTTTACTCACTTCACAAGAGGAACATAGTTGATCCTTGACATATTTCATTTTTGGTAAACCAATTACGACATCTTTCTTTGAAAGCAAGTTGATGTAGTCAAAGTTAAGATGAGAAAGTCTTCGATGCCATAACCATGTTTGAGTTGCTGAAGCTTTAGCCATGAGACAGATTAGAGTTGATGAAGTCGTTTCTTGAAGGGAAATTGTATAGTGATTAGATCCACGGTTACCGGTGAGTAAATCGTTTCCCTGAAGATCTCTAACAAAAACACGTTAGGGATTTCCGGTAAATGCAACCACCAAACCCGTATCACAAAATTTACCACCGAGAATAGATTGTGATTGAGGCCTTCGACGTAATAAGCCTTGTTGATCGTGATATTTCCTTGAACTAAATATCCATAGCCAAGAATTGGATCAAATTGATCATTGCCAAAACGAATGGTACCCAGATATTTTCAACAAAAGTGCACAACAGCGTTAGATTACCCGTCATATGCTTTGTGCATCCAGAGTCAACAATGAATAGGATGAGTTGAACAATCTGCAAGAGAATTAGAGGACGATGGCATACTTGACAAATTGGATCCTAAAGTATTTGTGAGTTTCAAGATATTAGTTATCCTAGATGCATTATCTATGGCAAAAATAACTCTCTTTTCCACATTTTCTTTCCTAACTTTAGGCACCCATTTCATTTTTGTCTTAGGAACCCATTTATATCCTAAAGGGAATTGTTGTTCAATCCACCATTTCCATGCCTTACTAGTTTTCTCATATAGCATCCTATAGTAACTCTTGGATTTTATAATAGTGAAGTCTGATGCAACTGTTTTCTTAGTGGGTGTTGCAACAGATTTGTTCGCTTGACTTTTGGGTTTTCTAGTACTAATAGGCACTACTTTAGGCTTCTTAGTTCTAGCATTCACGTCATTCAAGAATTTAAAAACACAAGCATCATGATTCGAATTAAACACACATTTTCCACACGTAGCACAAACAGCATTAACATTTGAAGTTCTTGATTTTAAGTTGTCATTACACATAGTTACAGACTTTGTTTTATTGGAAATACTAGAAATCCTATGGTGGTCTTCTACTTCAGTCTTCTTAAACTTCACTTGACTAGTGTTTGGCACAACCTTATCTTTCATTTGAGTGCTCCTAAGTTGTGGTCTGCTAACATTAGTTCTATGAGTTACTCCTGTAGATGTACACATGCGAGGATTAGTATTCCTATAAGTCAGAGGCAACTATGGTGCTCTAGTTTGTGTTGTCCTATTGTCAATTCGATACATGCTTGGTTTAATAACATTTGTGTTGCTTACAACTTGCCTTGCTGTTTAAGGCAAATTCTGTGTAGTGACTGGTTTTGATAAACCTTCTGACACATTAGTTTTAGGAACTGACTTTGTCTTTGAAAAATGTTTTCTCTCAAGAGAGTCTGAAAAAGGATTCAGTTTTCCTAAAACTGATGGTTTTGAAATCATTTGAGCATTTGATTGTCGAACAACAGATGGTTTATCAAACTTAGTTTCCACATATTTTCCTTTGCATTTCTTAATGAGTTTCTTTAACTTACATATGGCAATATTTTTGTCTTACAATTGAGCTTTCAAATCTTGTATTTCAAAATATTGTTCACGTTCTTTTAGAAATACATTTGACGTTTTTTCTTTGCAAACTATGTCATTTTTCATTTGTTCTTGACATTGTTGTAAAGCGAGTTCAATAGAAATCGAGTGTTTTTCTAATTTAGCACAACTTCGTAAAAGCTTAGTATAAACTTCTTTACTAACAGATTCAGATTGTTTCGAAAGCTTTTGTGCAAGACATTCACATTCTTTGACTTTATGAAGATATAAGCATTGCAATTCAGTGTGAGCATCTAAATCAGATAACGAATGCAAATAAGAACACATAACATCATTAAACACACATTCTTGCAAGAGTATATCATACATGTTTGAAAATTCTTCTTTATTAGATTCAAGTTCGTTAATTTCTTTTTCAATGGATTCAACGTACTTTAAATCAGCATGCATTTCTTGCTTAAGTTCATGAACAAATGCGAAACTATCATTTTATGTCTATAGGGCAAGAGGCATCAAACATGTCTTAATTAGGATTTCCATATCATGAGCAGTTGGTGCACGAAAATGATCTTTTGAATGTTTTACCCAAGCTTGATCTACAAGTTCTCTAAAATGATTTATGTTGTTCGTCATGACATTATTTGTTTGTCTACTTTTGCTTATTGATTTGGAAACAGGTAAGAAATCGATGTTTTTGAAAATATTTGGTTTAGTTTTCATAAAAGATTTTCTCCATATTTTCTTCCTTACTTCATTTGCATGTGCTAACTGTATATGATATTCCTGTGTCAGGGGTTTAAAATTTTCATAAAGACTATTTAGTTTTGTATAGTCATAAGGTCGCACTAAGTCTTTATTTAATTTTGATCGACTCTCTCTTTCAAGAGTCAGAGTTTCTTCCCTATCAGGGACGAGTTTGTTTGTGGGATTAGATTGGTCATGTGGGATCTCATACAAACATGGTTTCTTAGATTGAGCCTTTTTGAGGTACATTGGATTTGCAAAGGTAGATCTACCATTGAATGTTGGGCCTTTGGGTGCTAACATATGAATGGTTTAGATTGATTGATTCCTTTTGTAAACAATTTCATTCAAAAACTTTAATTGCCTTTCCATTGAAATCATTTTGTCAATGTCTTTTTCTTCCTTAAGTTTCAAATCCATTATTACCTGTATTTTCTCTTTGACAAGACCTTTGTAATGTGAAACAGATCCAGAGGTCGGATAAAATGGAATAAATATGTAGCCATTTTATTAGATTAAAAAGGTGAAAGATGGGAAGATGTGTATGTGCTAGAGAGAAAACACACACACTTACACTTTACAAAAGTGAGCTTCACTCTTAGGAATAATTGTAATACTTAGTTTCTACTAGTAGGTATGTAGTTCCTACTGGTAGAGTAGTAGTTCCTACTAGCAGGTATGTAGTACCTGCTGGTAAGGTTATTATCATAGTTAGTCCTGGTAGGCTAAGTCTAGTTCCTACTGGTAGAGTACTTAGTCCTGGTAGAGTCAAATAGTTATTCCAAGATAAGGTTTTAGTTAGTTAGAGATGAGGATATGCATGAGCTAAATTAGGAAGAGTCATGCATATTATTCTCACGTGATTTTAGGAGATGCCGATTAGGGTTTCACCACTATAAAAAGAACCCACGGCTGAGGGAAATAGATAGATCCAGAAAACACAATTCTCCTTGTTCGTTAATAGAAATCCATAGAAGGATCTTTTAGTTTTTATTAGTATTGTTCTTCTTATTAGTTGTGTCTATATTATGCATAGGCATTAGCTTTTCTAAGCAAGAGTCTCTCTTGTGTTTAGCTTGTGATTACATAGGCTATTCACCATCCTTAACAGGCAGTAAAGATCTATCTAGAGTGGGATACAACAAGTGGTATCAGAGCTTGTTGAGAGTCTCTCATAAGAAGAATATTCCTAGATCTAAGATCCTTATAAACCTCACAATCAAACACCTCTCTACACCTTTAAAATGGCAGGATATGACAATGAAAGCGATGATGCTAGTGTTCATAGTGAAGCCACCATTGCTCAACAACAACAAAACATTCA